>JAHBCN010018846.1:0-16597 GCA_019359885.1 Listronotus oregonensis
TCCTGATAATAGGCTACTAGTGGCACATAAGGAACAAACTTTAAAATAAATTTGAAACTTGCTTCAATTTTGTGGTTTTCCTTACTTCACAAGGCTACCTCCTTCTTAGACTTTCAGGAACATCTGAGGACCTTCTAACTTGGGTTTACGGTTGTCATTGTCAAATTAGTGGCGCCCTAGGTATCCGGAGTTAGTTTTTAAACGAACCTCCCCACGCCGACTTGAGTTGTCGGAGCACAGTGTTGCGTAACCGTTGTCTAGGAAGGGTAAGTTGTGGAGCTGAAGCAGTTGTGATTAGCAGAGGAGAGAATAAAATGCAACAAAATCATATTCAGATTATAATAAAGCTATTGAATCTCACCTTTTTAAATCGCGTTCTCTCCTGAACGAAAGACTAAAAGATTTGGTTAAGGAAAATAACCCAACTGAACAATTAAAAAATAATACTAATACCGAGGAAATAAATATGGCGGAAAAATTTGATTTAAGAACAGCGGCATCTTTGTTACCATCTATGGATAGCACGGAAAATAGCACTAAACAGTTAATTGACGCAATTGAGTTATATAGCAGTCTTATCGACGATAATGGGCAAACCTAATTGATTAATTACGTTTTAAAAACAAAATTAACGCAAAATGCAAAACTAAGGTTAGATGACTCGTATGGTACAGTGGAACAGCTAATAGGGGATATAAAAAACCGGTTGTTAACGAAAAAATCACCAGCAGTTTTATCGACTCAATTACATAACGCAAGACAAGACAGAAGGCAGAAGTATCGACGATTACGCAAAGTTGATCGAGACATTATTGGTCGATCTAACGATAGCGCAGGCCGATAATAATACAGCCGCAATGGGAGTGTTGCGAGGGATAAACGAGAAAATTGCAGTAAACGCTTTTGCAAATGGACTTAGGAGTAACGAACTAAGGACTATAGTAAATGCCAGGAATTACCAAAACTTAAAAGACGCAGTTTTAGCGGCTAGGGAAGAGGAGCTAACAAAACACCCTCAGCCTAGTGTGTCTCACATGAAGCGCTCAAAAAACTTTAATTACAGGCCACATAGCCAGGGAAGAGGTAACAAAAATAATTATCGCCCCTTTGATAATTATAGGCTAAACCCACAGGCTAATCTAAATTACCAAAAGGGAACCAATACTAAAAACCACAGGTACACACAATATAACCGAGGTCGCGGTCATTATCATGGCCAAGGTCGAAACAAACCGACGAACCGGGTTTATTGTGCTTACAGTAGCGATAATTCAAGTTCAAACGTAAGGCAGTTTTTTTTCGTGACCCACGAAAATAACAAGGTATCAACTTACAATATAAACGCCTTAAATTACATAAGTGTTAATTATAATGGAAGAATATTATTGTTTTTAATTGACTCAGGTGCGAGCATTTCTTGTATTTTTAAGAACTCTTTAATTAATAATGAAATAGTAAACACTAGAAAAAAAACTAAAAATACAAGGAATAGCCGGATCCACATTATCTATCGGTACCACAGAAATTAATTTTTCAATTAAGAATGAAAATTTTTCCAATAAGTTTGTTGTCGTAAAAAATTTCGATTCTCATATACAGGGAGTATTAGGTGTAGATTTTCTTTCTAAATATTCAGCAATAATTAATTACGAAACATTTTCAATTTCTTTAAAAAATAAGAATGGGATACAAAATGTAGTGCCACTACAATCCAAATATGATTATTATACTATTATTCCCCCGAGATGCGAAGTAATTAAATATTGTTACACGGATGAAAGAGATAAATGCGTTGTGATGAATGATTTAATATGTGAGGGAGTAATTGTAGCAAGTGCCTTAGTAAAACCAGAAAATAACGAAATTCCGGTACGAATAATGAATGTAAACAAACGAAAAATTAGGGTAAAAAATTTTCAGCCAAAGCTAAATAAACTAACAGATTACGATGTATGCAAGTTTGAAAAAAGTGAGATATCGGTCCAAAGGGTAGAAAAAGTGCTTAATCTGATACAGACACCTTCAGCAAATATCGAGGAAAGTGACTCAATCCATAGCATTTGTGTTAAGTATGCAGACATTTTTCACTTAGAGGAGGATCCTTTAACAGTAACCAATGCCTATCAGCAAAAAATAAGGCTAAAAGAAGATGCACAACCTGTATTATCAAGCCATACAGATTACCACATGCACAAAAAGAGGAAATACATAAACAAATCGGCGAAATGTTACGAAAAGGCATCATTGAGGAAACAAGGTCGGAATGGTCTTCGCCCTTGCTAATTGTGCCGAAAAAAGCAGATAGTAATGGTGTTAAGTCACATAGGGTAGTGATTGACTACAGGATGCTCAATAAAAAGTTAAGGGATATGAAAAGTTTCCATTGCCAAACATTACTGAGATTTTGGACTCCTTGTCCGGAGCAATATATTTTTCTCATTTAGACTTAGCGCAAGGATACTACCAGCTAGAGTTACATCCTAAAAGCCGACCGTGCACAGCATTTATGACAGAGAGAGGACAATTCCAGATGAAAAGATTGCCTATGGGTCTAAAAATTAGCCCAAGTGCATTCTCCAGGCTCATGACAGTGACAATGGCTGGATTAAACTATGAATCATGCTTTGTCTACTTAGACGATCTAATTGTCTTTGGTAACTCTTTACAAAATCATAACAGGAATTTGCTAAAAGTTTTTCAGAGACTCAGGAAAGCAAACTTAAAGCTTAATCCGAGAAAATGCCAGTTCTTAAATAAGGAAATTCTCTATCTAGGACATATTATATCGACAGATGGTGTTTCACCAGACCCAGAAAAAATTCGAGCTATGGTCGATTTACCAGTTCCAAAAACTACGGAGGAGGTAAAGCGATTTGTCGCATTTGCTAATTACTATAGGAAGTTCATTAGGAATTTTGCAGAAATAGCCGGTTCGGAAAATGTGACAGCAGACGCACTATCGCGTATAGTTATAGACTCTAAAGACTTAAAGGGAATGAATGAAAAAATATGTGAGAGTGTGAATGTGTTAACTAGAGCACAAGTTAAAGATAGAGCGGGTTTTGTGTCAAAACCAGAACTAACCATAACTGTGGAGAAAAAAGACGTACAGACCGGAGGCGGAGACCGGCTTGATCACCCTGTTGTAGCCGAGGTTTTAAAACGTCCCAATGACACGATTGAATTAAAAGTAGTGTCTAAAACAGAGTTTGCAAAACTTAAAAAATTGCAATTTTACCAGTACTGTGATAATTTTATTTACAATGTGAATTCACAAACTATGTATTTTTACCAGAACAGTCGATCAGCGTATGACTTAGGTACATCGTTGAGACATCTGGACAAATGGTGCATAGAAAATAATATTCCGGAAATATATATATTAAGAAATGCAGAAAGTGCAGAATTTTTAAATTTACTGAGTAAATGTAAATCGCATATGTTAGAACTGACTATAAAAATAAATATAGTTCGGGATGCGGAACGTATAACAGATAAAAAATTAAGACATATAATCTTAAATGATTTTCACACGTTACCAACAGGTGGTCATGCGGGTGTACAACGCATGTACAACAATATAAGGAAACGATATTTTTGGGCAGGTCTCAAAGGAGATATAAGCCACTTTGTCAAAAACTGTGATAATTGCCAAAGGTATAAGCATTCAAATCCGAAGAAGGTACCAATGGTAATAACAAGTACGGCTAAATCGGCATTCGAAAAGGTTGTACTTGACCTTGTGGCCCTCTACCTGAGGATAGCCAAAATAAAAAATACATTTTGACGCTTCAGTGCGACTTAACAAAGTTTGTGGAAGGATATCCAATAGAGGATAAGGAAGCTAAAACGGTAGCAAAAGCATTTGTAGAAAATTTTATACTACGATATGGGATACCTTGTGAAATCCTAACGGACCAAGGTTTGGAAGTTATGTCTAGCACGTTTAAAGAAACTTGTAAACTATTAGGGATCCAACAGTTAAATTCTACAGCATACCATCATGAAACGCTTGGAGGTCTGGAAAACTCACATAAACATTTGGGTGCGTATTTGCGTATGCAATTGTCAAAATATAATGAAAGTAATTGGAGCGATTGGGTATCGTATTGGTGTTTTTCATATAACAACACGGTAAACACCTCAACACGCTATACACCATACGAGCTTGTATTTGGTAAAATAAGCAAAATCCCGTCAAACCTTACTAATCAAATCGATCCTATTTATAATTTTGAGGATTACCCATTTGAGTTGAAATTTAGATTGCAGACTGCGTGGAACGATGCAAGAAATAACTTAATTGTGTCAAAAACTAAGCGTGTAAACTCCAATAAAAGATGCAATAGCTATAATTATAAAATCGGAGACATGGTCCTAATAGAAAACAAAAATGTAGAGAATAAATTAGCACCTTTGTTTAAAGGTCCATTTAAAATTTTAGATATTAAGAATCCCAATGTAGTTTTAAATGTAAATAATAAGCCTAAGGAGGTACATAAAAATATTATTAAACCTTATTTTTAAGTCTTAAATTGTACATAGTATATAAGATAGCAAAATGGAAAAAAAAAGTTCAGAAAACATTTTTTTTTTCAACTTTTGCGGGGAAGGTGTAATGGATTCATGGTTGAAACAAAAGGCTAAAGATATAACCTTGAAAGGTTAGTCCCTAGTACTTGTTAGGTCATCAATCTATTGCACGTATCAAAGCCATTGACCGTGAAGGTTAACAGGTATGTTATGTTATGTTATTATTTAAATATTAGTTTATATAACAATACTCATATATTATTGTAAACTGTGTATATTAAATGATGTTTGTTTAATGTTTAAATATATATATAATAACTTGATTTATACACATTAAGATTAGATATAATTAGATACATTTAGATACACTTAGATGCAGTAAGATAAGTTTATACTATTTTTCTATTTTTATATTAAAGTATGTTTTATACAAAGTCTCTGGTTTGACTTCTTGACGTGTACCAGATACTACGAACCAAGTACACACCACGAAATAGATGTGAATATAAAATAATAATTTTAGTGGATTATTTGCCTATTGTGGTTAGTTGTGGTCAGTTGAAGTAAATTGTCTAGATAAAAAGGTATATAAATATTTTTAATATGACGAAAAATAAAGAGTAATTTGATTTTAACCAAAAATATCTGTACAAAAGGGAAAAAATAAGGTTTTATTCATGTAATTTTTAATTTTTTTTTTTTGTTTTAAATATTTTGTTTTATTTTCTTAATAAATATAATCGGAAAAGCAAAAACTAGATTCTTTTTAATAAAATTATAAGTATTTTAATCAATTTTTTTAGATAAAAAGATTAATTTAGTATCCTTTATTCATTTATTAGGTTTTTAGAATTGATTTCTAACTAACCATCATTAAAAGAAAACAATTTTAGAAAAATATTTTGATTTTGGATAACTTAAACTCTATTTATTATTATATTTTGTTCTCACAAGTCACTTGCTGTTAAAAAATTATAATTTTCTTGAATTGTTTGCTAATTTTTATATTGGCAAATAATAAAAACACTAAAAATTCTAGGATAAGACTTTAATTTTTTAAATAAGTAATTTTTTCTTTTATTTATTATTTTTTTCAATTTAAACAAAGCATTTTGGGTTAATCAACTTAAAATTATTAAGGAGAGACTGACTATTTCCTTGAATATACCTTTTAACTTCTCATGCCGCATTTCCAATTACTATTTTTAGAAAAAAAATCTAACATTTTTCATTTAGGTCAAGAAAACTTAAAAATTTATTAAAAAAAAGTTAATTTTTGCCTTTCTGATCTTATTTCGTAATTTCTTAGAGATACTACGGTAAATTTTAAAAAGTATACCTAATTAATTATAAGATTTTAAGAATTGTTTTATAATTTTTGTATTATGAAGGATATTTAAAACTAACTCTCTTCTAAAGTGAAACTTTTTAAAAAAATAATTGATTTGGGCTAACCTAATGTCTATCTCTTATTGTTTTTTGTTCCCACTGTAATGGATACATGGTTGAAACAAAAGGCTAAAGATATAATCTTAGTACTTGTTAGGTCATCAATCTATTGCACGTATCAAAGCCATTGACCGTGAAGGTTAACAGGTATGTTATGTTATGTTATTATTTAAATATTAGTTTATGTAACAATACTCATATATTATTGTAAACTGTGTATATTAAATGATGTTTGTTTAATGTTTAAATATATATATAATAACTTGATTTATACACATTAAGATTAGATATAATTAGATACATTTAGATACACTTAGATGCAGTAAGATAAGTTTATACTATTTTTCTATTTTTATATTAAAGTATGTTTTATACAAAGTCTCTTGTTTGACTTCTTGACGTGTACCAGATACTACGAACTAAGTACACACCACGAAATAGATGTGAATATAAAATAATAATTTTAGTGGATTATTTGCCTATTGTGGTTAGTTGTGGTCAGTTGAAGTTGTCTAGATAAAAAGGTATATAAATATTTTTAATATGACGAAAAATAAAGAATAATTTGATTATAACCAAAAATATCTGTACAAAAGGGAAAAAATAAGGTTTTATTCATGTAATTTTTGCAATTTTTTTTTTGTTTTAAACAATTTGTTTTATTTTCTTAATAAATATAATCGGAAAAGCAAAAACTAGATTCTTTTTAATAAAATTATAAGTATTTTAATCAATTTTTTTAGATAAAAAGATTAATTTAGTATCCTTTATTCATTTATTAGGTTTTTAGAATTGATTTCTAACTAACCATCATTAAAAGAAAACAATTTTAGAAAAATATTTTGATTTTGGATAACTTAAACTCTATTTATTATTATATTTTGTTCTCACAAGTCACTTGCTGTTAAAAAATTATAATTTTCTTGAATTGTTTGCTAATTTTTATATTGGCAAGTAATAAAAACACTAAAAATTCTAGGATAAGACTTCAATTTTTTAAATAAGTAATTTTTTCTTTTATTTATTATTTTTTTTTCAATTTAAACAAAGCATTTTGGGTTAATCAACTTAAAATTATTAAGCAGAGACTGACTATTTCCTTGAATATACCTTTTAACTTCTCATGCCCCATTTCCAATTACTATTTTTGGAAAAAAATTCTAACATTTTTCATTTAGGTCAAGAAAACTTAAAAATTTATTAAAATAAAGTTAATTTTTGCCTTTCTGATCTTATTTCGTAATTTCTTAGAGATACTACGGTAAATTTTAAAAAGTATACCTAATTAATTATAAGATTTTAAGAATTGTTTTATAATTTTTGTATTATGATGGATATTTAAAACTAACTCTCTTCTAAAGTGAAACTTTTTAAAAAAATAATTGATTTGGGCTAACCTAAAGTCTATCTCTTATTGTTTTTTGTTCCCACGAAATATATGTGAATATAAAATATTAATTTTAGTGAATTATTTGCCTATTGTGGATAGTTGTGGTCAGTTGTAGTAACTTGTCTAGATAAAAAGGTATATAGATATTTTTAATAAGACGAAAAATAAAGAATAATTTGATTTTAGCCAAAAATTTCTGTACAAAAGGGGAAAAATAAGGTTTTTTTCATGTAATTTTTGCAATTTTTTTTTGTTTTAAACAATTTGTTTTATTTTCTTAATAAATATAATCGGAAAAGCAAAAATTAGATTCTTTTTAATAAAATTATAAGTATTTTAATACAATTTTTTTAGATAAAAAGATTAATTTAGTATCCTTTATTCATTTATTAGGTTTTTAGAATTGATTTCTAACTAACCATCATTAAAAGTAAACAATTTTAAAAATATTTTGTTTTGGATAATTAAACTCTATTTATTATTTTTTTTGTTCTCACAAGTCACTTGCTGTTAAAAATTATAATTTTCTTGAATTGTTTGCTAATTTTTATATTGGCAAGTAATAAAAACACTAAAAATCTAGGATAGATAAGACTTTAATTTTTTAAATAAGTAATTTCTTTTTTAATTTATTATTTTTTTCAATTTAAACGAAGCATTTTGGGTTAAGTAACCTAAAATTATTAAGCAGAAACTGACTATTTCCTTGAATATATCTTTTAACTTTTCATGCCCCATTTCCATTTACTATTTTTAGAAAAAAATTCTAACATTTTTCATTTAGGTCAAGAAAACTTAAAAATTTATTAAAAAAAAGTTCATTTTTGCCTTTCTGATCTTATTTCGTAATTTGTTAGAGATACTACGGTAAATTTTAAAAAGTATACCTAATTAATTTATAAGATTTTAAGAATTGTTTAATAATTTTTGTATTATGAAGGATATTTAAAACAAACTCTCTTCTAAAGTGAAACTTTTTAAAAAATAATTGATTTGGGCTAACCTAAAGTCTATCTCTTATTGTTTTTTGTTCCCACGAAATAGATGTGAATATAAAATAATAATTTTAGTGGATTATTTGTCTATTGTGGTTAGTTGTGGTCAGTTGTAGTAACTTGTCTAGATAAAAAGGTATATAAATATTTTCAATAAGACGAAAATAAAGAATAATTTGATTTTAACCAAAATTTCTGTACAAAGGGAAAAAAGGTTTTATTCATGTAATTTTTGCAATTTTTTTGTTTTAAACAATTTGTTTTATTTTCTTAATAAATATAATCGGAAAAGCAAAATTAGATTCTTTTAATAAAATTATAAGTATTTTAATCAATTTTTTAGATAAAAAGATTAATTTAGTATCCTTTATTCATTTATTAGGTTTTAGAATTGATTTCTAACTAACCATCATTAAAAGTAAACAATTTTAGAAAATATTTTGATTTTGGATAACTTAAACACTATTATTATTATTTTTTGTTCTCACAAGTCATTGCTGTTAAAAATTATAATTTTCTTGAATTGTTTGCTAATTTTTATATGGCAAGTAATAAAACACTAAAAATTCTAGGATAAGACTTTAATTTTTAAATAAGTAATTTTTTTTAATTTATTATTTTTTTCAATTTAAACAAAGCATTTTGGGTTAAGTAACTTAAAATTATTAGCAGAGACTGACTATTTCCTTGAATATATCTTTTAACTTCTCATGCACCCTTTCCAATTACTATTTTTAGAAAAAAATTCTAACATTTTTCATTTAGGTCAAGAAAACTTAAAAATTTATTAAAAAAAGTTAATTTTTGCCTTTCTGATCTTATTTCGTAATTTGTTAGAGATACTACGGTAAATTTTAAAAAGTATACCTAATTAATTTATAAGATTTTAAGAATTGTTTAATAATTTTGTATTATGAAGGATATTTAAAACTAACTCTCTTCTAAAGTAAACTTTTTAAAAAATAATTGATTTGGGCTAACCTAAAGTCTATCTCTTATTGTTTTTTGTTCCCACGAAATAGATTTGAATATAAAATAATAATTTTAGTGGATTATTTGCCTATTGTGGTTAGTTGTGGTCAGTTGTAGTAACTTGTCTAGATAAAAAGGTATATAAATATTTTTAATAAGACGAAAAATAAAGAATAATTTGATTTTAACCAAAAATTTCTGTACAAAAGGGGAAAAAAAGTTTTATTCATGTAATTTTTGCAATTTTTTTTTTGTTTAAACAATTTGTTTTATTTTCTTAATAAATATAATCGGAAAAGCAAAAATTAGATTCTTTTAATAAAATTATAAGTATTTTAATCAATTTTTTAGATTTTTTTTTTTTTTTTTTTTTTTTTTTTTTTTTTTTTTTTTTTTTTTTTTTTTTTTTTTTTTTTTTTTTTTTTTTTGGCAAGTATAAAAACACTAAAAATTCTAGGAATAAGACTTTAATTTTTTAAATAAGTAATTTTTTTTAATTTATTATTTTTTCAATTTAAACGAAGCATTTTGGGTTAAGTAACCTAAAATTATTAAGCAGAGACTGACTATTTCCTTGAATATATCTTTTAACTTTCATGCCCCTTTCCATTACTATTTTTAGAAAAAATTCTAACATTTTTCATTTAGGTCAAGAAAACTTAAAAATTTATTAAAAAAAAGTTCATTTTTGCCTTTCTGATCTTATTTCGTAATTTGTTAGAGATACTACGGTAAATTTTAAAAAGTATACCTAATTAATTTATAAGATTTTAAGAATTGTTTAATAATTTTTGTATTATGAAGGATATTTAAAACAAACTCTCTTCTAAAGTGAAACTTTTTAAAAAAATAATTGATTTGGGCGAACCTAAAGTCTATCTCTTATTGTTTTTTGTTCCCACGAAATAGATGTGAATATAAAATAATAATTTTAGTGGATTATTTGTCTATTGTGGTTAGTTGTGGTCAGTTGTAGTAACTTGTCTAGATAAAAAGGTATATAAATATTTTCAATAAGACGAAAAATAAAGAATAATTTGATTTTAACCAAAAATTTCTGTACAAAAGGGGAAAAATAAGTTTTTATTCATGTAATTTTTGCAATTTTTTTTTGTTTCAAACAATTTGTTTTATTTTCTTAATAATATAATCGGAAAAGCAAAATTAGATTCTTTTAATAAAATTATAAGTATTTTAATCAATTTTTTAGATAAAAAGATTAATTTAGTATACTTTATTCATTTATTAGGTTTTTAGAATTGATTTCTAACTAACCATCATTAAAAGTAAACAATTTTAGAAAAATATTTTGATTTTGGATAACTTATACTCTATTTATTATTATTTTTTGTTCTCACAAGTCACTTGCTGTTAAAAAATTATAATTTTCTTGAATTGTTTGCTAATTTTTAAATTGGCAAGTAATAAAAACACTAAAAATTCTAGGATAAGACTTTAATTTTTTAAATAAGTAATTTTTTTATTATTATTATTCTTTTCAATTTAAACAAAGCATTTTGGGTTAAGTAACTTAAAATTATTAAGCAGAGACTGACTATTTCCTTGAATATATCTTTTAATTCTCATGCACCCTTTCCAATTACTATTTTTAGAAAAAAATTCTAACATTTTTCATTTAGGTCAAGAAAACTTAAAAATTCATTAAAAAAAAGTTAATTTTTGCCTTTCTGATCTTATTTAGTAATTTGTTAGAGATACTACGGTAAATTTTAAAAAGTATACCTAATTAATTTATAAGATTTTAAGAATTGTTTAATAATTTTTGTATTATGAAGGATATTTAAAACTAACTCTCTTCTAAAGTCAAACTTTTTTAAAAAATAATTGATTTGGGCTAACCTAAAGTCTATCTCTTATTGTTTTTTGTTCCCACGAAATAGATTTGAATATAAAATAATAATTTTAGTGGATTATTTGCCTATTGTGGTTAGTTGTGGTCAGTTGTAGTAACTTGTCTAGATAAAAAGGTATATAAATATTTTTAATAAGACGAAAATAAAGAATAATTTGATTTTAACCAAAATTTCTGTACAAAAGGGGAAAAAAGGTTTTATTCATGTAATTTTTGCAATTTTTTTTTGTTTTAAACAATTTGTTTTATTTTCTTAATAAATATAATCGAAAAGCAAAATTAGATTCTTTTAATAAAATTATAAGTATTTCAATCAATTTTCTTAGATAAAAAGATTAATTTAGTATCCTTATCATTTATTAGGTTTTTAGAATTGATTTCTAATTAACCATCATTAAAAGTAAACAATTTTAGAAAATATTTTGATTTTGGATAACTTAAACACTATTTATTATTATTTTTGTTCTCACAAGTCACTTGCTGTTAAAAAATTATAATTTTCTTGAATTGTTTGCTAATTTTTATATGGGCAAATAATAAAAACACTAAAAATTCTAGGATAAGACTTTAATTTTTAAAATAAGTATTTTTTTTTTTTTTAATTTTTTATTTTTTTCAATTTAAACAAAGCATTTTGGGTTAAGTAACTTAAAATTATTAAGCAGAGACTGACTATTTCCTTGAATATATCTTTCAACTTCTCATGCCCCCTTTCCAATTACTATTTTTAGAAAAAAATTCTAACATTTGTCATTTAGGTCAAGAAAACTTAAAAGTTTATTAAGAAAAAGTTAATTTTTGCCTTTCTGATCTTATTTCGTAATTTGTTAGAGATACTACGGTAAATTTTAAAAGTATACCTAATTAATTATAAGATTTTAAGAATATTTTAATAATTTTTGTATTATGAAGGATATTTAAAACTAACTCTATTCTAAAGTGAAACTTTTTTAAAAAATAATTGATTTGGGCTAACCTAAAGTCTATCTCTTATTGTTTTTTGTTCCCACGAAATAGATTTGAATATAAAATAATAATTTTAGTGGATTATTTGCCTACTGTGGTTAGTTGTGATCAGTTGTAGTAACTTGTCTAGATAAAAAGGTATATAAATATTTTTAATAAGACGAAAAATAAAGAATAATTTGATTTTAACCAAAAATTTCTGTACAAAAGGGAAAAAAGGTTTTATTCATGTAATTTTGCAATTTTTTTTGTTTTAAACAATTTGTTTTATTTTCTTAATAAATATAATCGGAAAAGCAAAATTAGATTCTTTTAATAAAATTATAAGTATTTTAATCAATTTTTTAGATAAAAAGATTAATTTAGTATCCTTTATTCATTTATTAGGTTTTTAGAATTGATTTCAACTAACCATCATTAAAAGTAAACAATTTTAGAAAATATTTTGATTTTGGATAACTTAAACACTATTTATTATTATTTTTTGTTCTCAAAGTCACTTGTGTTAAAAATTATAATTTTCTTGAATTGTTTGCTAATTTTTATATGGCAAGTAATAAAACTAAAAATTCTAGTAAGATTTAATTTTTTAAATAAGTATTTTTTTTTATTTATTATTTTTTTCAATTTAAACAAAGCATTTTAGTTAAGTAACTTAAAATTATTAAGAGAGACTGACTATTTCTTGAATATATCTTTTTTTTTTTTTTTTTTTTTTTTTTTTTTTTTTTTTTTTTTTTTTTTTTTTTTTTTTTTTTTTTTTTTTTTTTTTTTTTTTTTTTTTTTTTTTTTTTTTTTTTTTTTTTTTTTTTTTTTTTTTTTTTTTTTTTTTTTTTTTTTTTTTTTTTTTTTTTTTTTTTTTTTTTTTTTTTTTTTTTTTTTTTTTTTTTTTTTTTTTTTTTTTTTTTTTTTTTTTTTTTTTTTTTTTTTTTTTTTTTTTTTTTTTTTTTTTTTTTTTTTTTTTTTTTTTTTTTTTTTTTTTTTTTTTTTTTTTTTTTTTTTTTTTTTTTTTTTTTTTTTTTTTTTTTTTTTTTTTTTTTTTTTTTTTTTTTTTTTTTTTTTTTTTTTTTTTTTTTTTTTTTTTTTTTTTTTTTTTTTTTTTTTTTTTTTTTTTTTTTTTTTTTTTTTTTTTTTTTTTTTTTTTTTTTTTTTTTTTTTTTTTTTTTTTTTTTTTTTTTTTTTTTTTTTTTTTTTTTTTTTTTTTTTTTTTTTTTTTTTTTTTTTTTTTTTTTTTTTTTTTTTTTTTTTTTTTTTTTTTTTTTTTTTTTTTTTTTTTTTTTTATTTTAATCAATTTTTTTGATAAAAAGATTAATTTAGTATCCTTTATTCATTTATTAGGTTTTTAGAATTGATTTCTAACTAACCATCATTAAAAGTAAACAATTTTAGAAAAATATTTTGATTTTGGATAACCTAAACACTATTTATTATTAGTTTTTGTTCTCACAAGTCACTTGCTGTTAAAAAATTATAATTTTCTTGAATTGTCTGCTAATTTTTATATGGACAAGTAATACAAACACTAAAAATTCTAGGATAAGATTTTAATTTTTTAAATAAGTAATTTTTTTTTTTTTAATTTATTATTTTTTCTATTTAAACAAAGCATTTTGGGTTAAGTAACTTAAAATTATTAAGCAGAGACTGAGTACTTCCTTGAATATATCTTTTAACTTCTCATGCACCCTTTCCAATTACTATTTTTAGAAAAAAATTTTAACATTTTTCATTTAGGTCAAGAAAACTTAAAAATTTATTAAAAAAAAGTTAATTTTTGCCTTTCTGATCTTATTTCGTAATTTGTTAGAGATACTACGGTAAATTTTAAAAAGTATGCCTAATTAATTTATAAGATTTAAAGAATTGTTTAATAATTTTTGTATTATGAAGGATATTTAAAACTAACACTCTTCTAAAGTCAAACTTTTTTAAAAAATAATTGATTTGGGCTAACCGAAAGTCTATCTCTTATTGTTTTTTGTTCCCACGAAATAGATTTGAATATAAAATAATAATTTAAGTGGATTATTTGCCTATTGTGGTTAGTTGTGGTCAGTTGTAGTAACTTGTCTAGATAAAAAGGTATATAAATATTTTTAATAAGACGAAAAATAAAGAATAATTTGATTTTAACCCAAAATTTCTGTACAAAAGGGGAAAAAAAGGATTTATTCATGTAATTTTTGCAATTTTTTTTTGTTTTAAACAATTTGTTTTATTTTCTTAATAAATATAATCGCAAAAGCAAAAATTAGATTCTTTTTAATAAAATTATAAGTATTTTAATCAATTTTTTTAGATAAAAAGATTAATTTAGTATCCTTTATTCATTTATTAGGTTTTTAGAATTGATTTCTAACTAGCCATCATTAAAAGTAAACAATTTTAGAAAAACATTTTGATTTTGGATAACTTAAACACTATTTATCTTTTTTTTCTCACAAGTCACTTGCTGTTAAAAATTATAATTTTCTTGAATTGTTTGCTAATTTTTTATGGACAAGTAATAAAAACACTAAAAATTCTAGGTTAAGACTTTAATTTTTTAAATAAGTAATTTTTTTAATTTATTATTCTTTTCAATTTAAACAAAGCATTTTGGGTTAAGTAACTTAAAATTATTAAGCAGAGACTGACTATTTCCTTGAATATATCTTTTAACTTCTCATGCACCCTTTCCAATTACTATTTTTAGAAAAAAATTCTAACATTTTTCATTTAGGTCAAGAAAACTTAAAAATTTATTAAAAAAAGTTAATTTTTGCCTTTCTGATCTTATTTCGTAATTTGTTAGAGATACTACGGTAAATTTTAAAAAGTATACCTAATTAAGTTATAAGATTTTAAGATTTGTTTAATAATTTTGTATTATGAAGGATATTTAAAACTAACTCTCTTCTAAAGTCAAACTTTTTAAAAAATAATTGATTTGGGCTAACCTAAAGTCTATCTCTTATTGTTTTTTGTTCCCACGAAATAGATTTGGATATAAAATAATAATTTTAGTGGATTATTTGCCTATTGTGGTTAGTTGTGGTCAGTTGTAGTAACTTGTCTAGATAAAAAGATATATAAATATTTTTAATAAGACGAAAGATAAAGAATAATTTGATTTTAACCAAAAATTTCTGTACAAAAGGGGAAAAAAAGGTTTTATTTATGTAATTTTTGCAATTTTTTTTGGTTTTAAACAATTTGTTTTATTTTCTTAATAAATATAATCGGAAAAGCAAAAATTAGATTCTTTTTAATAAAATTATAAGTATTTTAATCAATTTTTTTAGATAAAAAGATTAATTTAGTATCCTTTATTCATTTATTAGGTTTTTAGAATTGATTTCTAACTAACCATCATTAAAAGTAAACAATTTTAAACAAATATTTTGATTTTGGATAACTTAAACACGATTTATTATTATTTTTTGTTCTCACAAGATACTTGCTGTTAAAAAATTATAATTTTCTTGAATTGTTTGCTAATTTTTATATGGACAAGTAATAAAAACACTAAAAATTCTATGATAAGACTTTAATTTTTTAAATAAGTAATTTTTTTTTAAATTTATTATTCTTTTCAATTTAAACAAAGCATTTTGGGTTAAGTAACTTAAAATTATTAAGCAGAGACTGACTATTTCATTGAATATATCTTTTAACTTCTCATGCACCCTTTCCAATTACTATTTTTAGAAAAAAATTCTAACATTTTTCATTTAGGTCAAGAAAACTTAAAAATTTATTAAAAAAAAGTTAATTTTTGCCTTTCTGATCTTATTTCGTAATTTGTTAGAGATACTACGGTAAATTTTAAAAAGTATACCTAATTAATTTATAAGGTTTTAAGAATTGTTTAATAACTCTGTTCTAAAGTAAATCTTTTTTAAAAAATAATTGATTTGGGCTAACCTAAAGTCTATCTCTTATTGTTTTTTGTTCCCACGAAATAGATTTGAATATAAAATAATAATTTTAGTGGATTATTTGCCTATTGTGGTTAGTTGTGGTCAGTTGTAGTAACTTGTCTAGATAAAAAGGTATATAAATATTTTTAATAAGACGAAAAATAAAGAATAATTTGATTTTAACCAAAAATTTCTGTACAAAAGGGGAAAAAAAGTTTTATTCATGTAATTTTTGCAATTTTTTTTTGTTTTAAACAATTTGTTTTATTTTCTTAATAAATATAATCGGAAAAGCAAAAATTAGATTCTTTTTATTAAAATTATAAGTATTTTAATCAATTTTTTTAGATAAATAGATTAATTTAGTATCCTTTATTAATTTATTAGGTTTTTAAAATTGATTTCTAACTAACCATCATTAAAAGTAAACAATTTTAGAAAAATATTTTGATTTTGGATAACTTAAACACGATTTATTATTATTTTTTGTTCTCACAAGTCACTTGCTGTTAAAAA
>JAHBCN010018847.1:0-16717 GCA_019359885.1 Listronotus oregonensis
AGAGCGGAGTGATTTTTATCAAAACATGATGCAAGTGGGGTATGCCGTAAATACCTATTTTTAACTGATTTCAATTTATAAATGCCGAACTAATGATTTGTTTTAAAAATTTTCTTACACCCCGGGAAACCGCACAAACTAATACGCTAATAACTTCGTGCGGAACATATCCCGGCATCCTTATTGACAAGTTCAACTCGTTTACCCTTAGTGTTCGCTCTGTAAATTGCGTATATAATATGGTTTTGGGGCTGGGTATTATGGAAATCAAAACGCAGCTATAAAACCGTTGTGGTACAAGCGGAGGACCCAACCCCACCACCATGGCAGACACTTTTAAAAAACCTGAAGTCCAGAAAGAAAGAAAAGAAAACTATGTACTGGGTGTTACAAGAAACTGCAAATAACCATGACGGTAAGTGATAAAAAGTTAGACGTTTAATAAGCTATTGTGACAAATGTCCAAACAAGGCGGGATATTGCCTTCAATGTTTTAATGAAACACACAACTAAAAGACTTTCTTTTGTTATTTTATTTTATTTCGAAAATTGTGACTTCCACAGCACCATGTTTTATTTTTAATAAAAAAATTATTGAGTTTTGATTTTTATTGCTAAAAACTTTTATTCATCAGTGTTCGGTTCTGGTTCTAGTCGCCGGAGATATGTGCGACGTAAGTCCAAGATAGATTTATTTACCTGTCCTATAAAAGATTCCGAAAAAAAAATCGTCAAATTGTTCAACAATTTTTACCGAGATGGGCAAAGTAACTGTGGTACACAAAAAATTACCCAGCCCTACTTTGGCGCTGAATGGGTGCCGGTTTTCCGCTGGAGTACATAAAGAACGCCGATTGGGTGATTACCTGTTAGAAAAAGCATTTTGTGAAGGCAAGATGCCAGTTCATCCTCCGATGAAGAATTTGTGCTACTGGAAAATGTGTTTCGCGATTTCAAAGACCAAGGCAAGGAATACATCCAGTAAACCAAGACAGAGTTTATGGAGAAACACCACCTATTTCAACTTTGAAAGAACACGAAGAACGTTTTTTAGTACATGAGAATTACGCTAAACACATTTAATTATATTTTGGGAAAAACCGAACAACGGCTAACAAAAACTTGGTGCAACTGGCACAAACAGCAAATTCTTCCCGAAGAAAGACTTGTAATAACCATTAGGTAAGTTTAGTTAATTTTTATCTTAATAACATTTATTAAACAAAACGCATAGTTCTAAGAAAAATAAATAATAATAATAATACTGAACGGCAAAAAACAAATAAAAATAAACTTATTAATAAGTCACATATTTGTGCAAACGTAAACATTTTCCTAAATATTATGTACATATAAGCCCAATATTTATCTAATGGTTTCTTGAATATCGTTCTACATATGCATCCAGTTGAGGTGGATACTTCGCATTATCTTCAAAATGATGTGCACTTGTGTGTTGTGGGATATATGCGATTGCTTGCATATCCATATCCTGTGTAGTATGCATGGATGATGAAGAAAGTGAATGAATTGCTAGGACCTGGATAAACTTGATTAATTTGTGAATGTTTTAAAATTTCTTCAAAGTTGTTAACGCCCCGAAATGAAAGTATTTTGTTTTTGGAATTTTTCTACAAAAGGGGAGCAAATTTTTAAAAAGGATGCGTGATCATCTTCCTTCTCCGTCACTTGTGATCCTTAGCCTTTTCTGTTAAATATTCTAATTTTGTTTTCAAAACCGTCCGCCTTCGAAAACGGACCAAGAATTAAAAATTCATTCCGGTAAAATTGCCGGCGCCCCTATTGATGCTTGAACAAGTTCCGACACGCTTTGTCTTGTATGAAAATTGAATGAAATATCGGCGCGTATAAGCGGTGCCAAGTAACCCTGCTTTTTTTGTTTTATCCAGAGAAATAGAAGGAGGGAGAAACCTTGACCACTGCGCATCCAATTTTAAACATTACCCCATTGCCACGTCAAATCAAAATTGACAATTGACATAACAAAGGTTTGTTTTCTTTGTTTCCCATGGAATAAAAAAGGGTTGTCTATAAACAGGGGTATTTGATATTTTCGTAAATGTTTTGTTTACTTTTTTGACTGTTTTTTAAATTTTATTTAGTTGAGTGTTCCATTTATAATGTTTAATTTGTTTAATTAAGATGTCTTGTTGCGGGGGTGTTCCAATTTAGAAGATATAGTAATTTTATATAGTGAAAATTTTTATTTGATTATAAAGGTAGAAAAATTAAAGTAAAAAAAGTTTAATTGTAATTTTTTAAGATAACATACATTATAATAGTTTAGGTTTTTGATTTTTGCATACTTGGGCGCAAAAAATTTACCTGTAATATTTTAAAATTTTAGATTTCCAAGAGGAAGTTTTGGGTTAAAAACGTTGATTACCCAAATGAACAATTGGTCGCTAGCAGATACATTTGTTTAAAAAAGTTCCTGGATAGTGATCATAAAGGACAAGGGAAAGATTTTAAGAAAAAAAATGTATACCTTTGTTTTTTTTTGATAGCATTTCCACACACGTATTCAAGTACAAAAGCCCACCAAATATCAACAATTCCTGGCGAAACACCATACCAAAACTATTCAAGGGGAAAGAATAAGGAATAAGTTAACCAAGTTGATTCCTTTAATGGCCAATAAAACCTATTAATTTATTGTTTTATTGTTAGCCCAATATTTAGGCCTTTTGTTGTGAACCTACTGATTAATGTAAGAATGCCACTTCTCTATTCCTCAAGGGAGAGTTAACTTGCCCTTATTGTGTCTATGTAACTCATTATTTTTGGTATCTTAGTATTAGCAATTCCACATATTAATCATTCTTTCTGCAGCAGCCTAAGTTTAAACTAATTATAAAATAATTTGTTCAATTAGAATTGTATTTCTGACCTATGGTATTTAAACATCGATAAAAATTCTCTTAAATTATACAATACAAGAACATTAGTTTAACAGGAAAAAATTTTGTTCACAATTTTAAAATAATTTTAAAAAAAAACCTATTCTCCATTAAAAAAGATTTGGGAAATAAGCTACAAAAGAAGGACTATTCTGGTTGACTAAAACTTGGGTAATTGGCGAGGCCGACCTGGCAAAAAGTATAAACCTAAACAAAACGAGTGGTTTAAGGGTTAGTATCATAAGCTGTAAAATTAATAGGTTTGATAATATTTTTTAAATATATAGGAATATTCATAATTTTCATAGTAAGGAAAAAATCCACTTATGATCAACTGCTTAAGATGATACAAGAACGACCATTTATAAAATAAAGGTTTTTCCAAAATAAAACTACATTTAGCCAGTGTCATTTCTTAAAGTAAATTTTTCTTAAGCAAAAAAAATTTGACAAAATACGTGATAAAAACTTCTTTACTGATTTTATTTTAAATAAAATGCCTTTTCCATATTACATGTTCTCGCTGTGAAGTTCATAAGAATTTATCTGCATTTTTTTGCTAAATTTCTTATTGTTACTTTAGGTTTTTGACAGAATTAGTTTACACTTTTTGTACATATACACCAAATTTGAAATACCCCTTTTTGATAAGAGCACTTAATTGGAAATACTGTACACTCTTTTGAATAACAAGGAACTTTTTTGACTTTTAAAGGATCCATTAAAAGAAATGTTTTTTAGAGTTCAAAGACAGCACTGCAGTTATTGGATAAAATTATTAAAGCTTCTTTGGATAAACAAGTTGGTATTTCAATTTTAGCATTTTCATTTATGGTTTCTTTAAAAATAAATTACTGCCAAGTCACCTGAATCTTCTTACCCTTCATTAAATAACTGTAATATATATTATATGCATATTTATAAGGTATTTTGTTTTCTTTATCCTTACTAAAAAATTCAAAAACACATTTATATGTAGGATTTCAATATTCTGAGCTTTTTACCAAGAAAAAAATCTTTTAACCCATAAAAATTTTGTAATTCATACAAATAATTCACCTGCATAGTATACTGTTTAATAATGGTACATGTTTTCATCTTAAAATTTTAATTTTATTCATAAAACGTAAAATTAATTATCCAATACCATTTATTTTAATTTTTTGTTTACAAACAAGATTTTGATAGAAAGACAAATGGCAAAACAACGAAAGCAACCATGGCGGCGCCCTATATTAGACTTTTCGCGCAGATTGAAGCGCTTTCTCCTCTTCTCTATTTCTCTGGTGTATACCAATACATATCCCCGGCGATATGTAACGCACAGAAGTAAATAATCGTTTACCATACCCCGGCGATATGTAACGCAGTCAACGCCAAAGTATAGATGATCGGCCCCGCAACGTGTTTTTTTTGTTTTTTTAGGGCCGTTACCGATTGAAATTTAACTCGGCTTTATTAAAAATTAAAAAAAATTTAGTTGTTGAACCGTCATAATTTTTGGGGGTTTAGGGGAAATAAACTATTCTCGAAAATAGTTCATTTTTCACCTTCAACTAACTTCACACGGAAAAGATTTTGAAGTTTAAAGTTATTTCACCCTAGGTTTGTTTATCTTTATAAATAAGGCAACGCACCAATTTTTCAAATGGAGAAAAGTAGACTCTTTTGAATATACTTGCTAAACACCAAAATATTATTGAAAATAAAAAGACTGATCAGGCCTTAATTCAGGAAAAAACCGTTCTTGGGGGAAAAGTTAAGGCTGAATTTAACGCTATTTCACCTGATGGGTGATACAGAAACTGTGCAACATTTAAAAAATCTTTTACTTATCAGCCGATTATTCCCTCATTAGTTTTACTAAAAAATACAATCAAGATCCTAATTTTTATATTCAAAGGGCCGCTTGTACCGATTGCAATTTAAGCTCGGCTTTATTAAGCCAAATTAAAAAAATTAAGCTTGGCTTATATTTAATTTATTGATCCGCCATATTTTTTAGCGGGTTTTACTAAGCCGGGCAAAAAACATTCTCGCAAAATAGTTCATTTTTTTCACCTTCAACTAACTTCACACGGAAAGATTTTGAAGTTTAAAGTTATGTCAAGCACCCATGGTTATGTTTATGTTATATTTTCTGGCTTTGTGATTGCAGATGTTTAAGGCTACCAAAATAAGCCACAGTGAAGACAACCGGACAATTTTTTAAATGAAGAAAAGTAGACTCTTTTGAATATACTTGCTTAACACCAAAATACTATTGAAAATAAAAAGATTGTCCAGGCCATAATTCAGGAAAAACAATTCTTGGATAAAAGTTAATGCTAAATTTAACGCTACTTCACCTGATGGGTGTTAAGAAACGTAACATTTTAAAGAATTGGAATTTTTTTTTCTTATCCTGATTTTATTGAAATTAGTATACAGGAATTTTTTTGAGCGCTAACGGAATCTAAATCAAATTGTGTCGGAAGCTTCTAGTTTTTAAGTTTAACACCCCAGTGGGACCCAACCTCAAAATGCACAAACTTTCCTAAAATTTCATTCTTGAACCTGGTCACAGCCAAACTGAATGATTTTATGGTAAAACACCTTTTATTTTACAGGATAAACTTATTTTTCCGATTATTTCATCAAAAATCCTATGTTTTATATTCAAAAACAATCAACGAAATTATCAAGGGATTTTTAGACATATAAGTTGGAAAAACCTTTACTGGTAAAACAATTTAAAATTTAAATTTTTTTACCAGGTTTAAATCTTTTGTAAAAGAAAAAGGTGCATTGTGATAAGGGAATATAAGGACTCCTGCAGTTATATTGCAAGGTATTTTTTTTAAAGTTAGATATTAATACAAGTGAGGCAAGGGGCATTTTCCTGAATTTGATTTGTTGATGGGTATATATTATATAGATAATTACAGATTTTTTTTTAAACACCAAAAACTAATGCAATTAATGTAAATTCCTATTTTAAAATTAAAATTTAAAAAGTAGGCACTTTTCGATTGTTTCCAATTGACATTTAAAAATTTAAATGTTTTGTTCATTTCAAAAAAAAATATTTTTTCTTAAAAATAATTAATAATAAAAAGGTAAAAAATAAAGAAACTTCAGAAAAGTTTGTCGTTTTTGAGGTTCGAGTAGGGTGTTTCTTAAAACTAGAAGTGTCCAACAAAAGTTGGTTCAGATTCTAATCAGCGCCCCAAAAACCCCTGTTACTAAATTTTAGTCGGCTGTGGGCCCGATAAGTAAATAATTACCAATTCTTCATTTAATTCCATTTTATGTTTGGAACAAAACACACGCCATTAATCAAATTGACACAAAAATGCAAATAGCAAATATTAAATAAAATTTGAGGTTAGGAAACTGGGCTTTTCCACTTTAAGCCTATAATTTTGGCGGCTTTTAATAAGCCTCGTTTAGAGTTCCTTAAGCTAAGTTTAGTAGGCGGTGCAAGTTGATATTGTAAAAAAGCCCAGTTAAATTCAAAGCTAAGCTTAAATTACGATCGGTGCAAGCGGCTCAAAACAATCAACAAAATTATCAAGGAATTTTTAGACAGATAAGTTGGTGAAACTGAAAGGCGCCATATTTAAAATTTAAATTGTTTTACCAGATTTTAATCTTTTGTAAAAGGAAAAGATGCAATATGATAATGGAGCATAAGGACTCCTGCAGTTATATGGCAAGGTATTTTTATTTAGAAGTTAGATATTAATACAAGTGTGGCAAGGCGCATTTTCCTGAATTTGGAATTGTTGATCAGGTATATATTATATAGGTAATTGACAGCATTATTTTTAAAACACAAAAAACTAATGTAACTATTGTAAACTCCATTTTTACACAATAAAAATTTAGTTGTACCAAGGCTTAAAACTTCCTAAATAGTTTTGTTCATTTCTTAAAAGTAAAAATATTTTTCTTTCGGTGGTGTTTTTCTTAAAAATAACTACTAAAAAACGTAAAAATAAAAAAAAATAAAAAAGTTTGTGCGTTTTTGAGGTCCGATTAGGGTCTTATAACTTAAAAACTAAAGGTGTTTAACAAAATTTGGCTTCAGATTCGTAATCAGCGCCTCAAAAAAAAACCTGAATAGTAAATTTCAGTCGGCTCTGGCCCGATAAGTAAAAAATTACCAATTCTTCATTCCATTCCATTTTATGTTTGGAACAAAACACACGCCATTAATCAAATTGACACAAAAATGCAAACAGCAAATATTAAATAAAATTTGAGATTAGAAAACCGGGCTTTTCCACTTTAAGCCTATAATTTTGGCGGCTTATAATAAGCCTCGCTTAGACTTCTTTAAGCTAAGTTTAGTAGGCGGTGCAAGTTGATATTGTAAAAAGCCCAGTTTAAGCTAAGCTAAGCTTAAATTACGATCGGTGTAAGCGGCCCTAAATCTTTCAGATAAAAGGAAAGAAAAAATTAAAATTCAGCAGTTATGTACGGGGTGTTTGAGAAAATGTAGGAAATCTACCCCGTATCCAAAAAATTCGTAAAAAAATACTACAAGTTCAAAGAAAGTTTTTTGGTATAGGCCTCCTTTTCGGAGATATTAGCTGCCAAGAGCTTCAATGGAATTAAGTTTTTTACACATAATTATTGAACCACCAGTTATATTTTAATTTTATTTTAATAAGATGTAATACCAAGTCAGACTCTTTAAAGCACTGTCAAAGGAAGTGTAGTGAATTACTCACAGCTGCAGGGACGAACTAGCTGTGACACTCAAGACCCCCTTTTTTTAGGCTTTGTATTGATAAGAACTGTAGAAGAAATTTTGGCCAGAGCCTACTTTGATAGTGCCCTAGTAATAGTAAAAATACTTTGTAATTTAGTCAGTGGCATGCGTACTGATATTACAGTAGTGTTAAAAAATATGGTACCCCACTGATATTTTTTGGATCATTTCCTCAAACATGATGTGTTATTTTAGACAAATTTTGATTCTTTAAGTTTTCTTTGTATCTCTGGCTATTTTTCCGTAGTTAAGCCATTTGTAAATTCCAATTTTTCCATTGCGTACACTGGATAATGCAAAAATACGAAAAAGAAAATGTAAACAGCCCAAACATTATCGGATATGTTTTGACTCAATTTTAAAAACTTGCCTTATGGGCATTTAGAAAAGACGCTTAGACCTTAATCCTTTGGATTATTATTTATGGAGGCGTTTAGAAACAGCAAACTCGGGAGATGCCTGGTATTTTTCCACGAATAAGAGAATCCATGAGGAAACGCATTAGAAAATGTATTGCAGCTGAGAACAACACTTTTAGCATCTTTTGTAATATTTTTTTGTATAAAAAATTATTGTTAATTCGTAACCACCAATACTACATTTTACCAGTGGCGTACCATATTTTCGTTTAAAATACCTAATATCTGTACAGGGTCTTTGATTATATTTACCTGGCTTCTGGGGCCTTTATTTTTGAAAACAGAAAAAAATGTTTTATTTAAAAATTATAGGATTTTTTCCATGTTATCTTTTGAAATTATCAGTAAAAAAATATTGCAATAAAAACATAGAAAAATATAGCTAACTTCAACTTTTTTACATGAAACACCCTATATATTATGCGCTACAACGAAAGATCTTTTTTTTTCTATTTAAATATATATATATATATATATATATATATATATATATATATATATATATATATATATATATATATACATTGATGATATTTGGATAAACCATTTTTAAGATATTTAAGGTTAAATTATTAATGAATACCAAAAAAGTTTCATATTAGTATCAAGAAAGCCATGGAAACAATAGAATTGTTATGTCACTGAATTTGGTGATGGTTTTCTCTGGACCCATAATGTTTATTTTTGTGATTAAAAATTCCTGCTAAAGTAAGGAAAGACTTGTCGGTGAACAGAATTTTATTTAAAAACGTTGGATCCTGCTGCATATACCTAGCTATTTCCAATGCATACTTAGGTCGGTCCTGCACGTTTTGTTCAGGAAGGTTCTGAACGGACATAAATTTATAAGGATAAAATTTGTAAAATTTTAAGGTTAAATAAATTTTATAATCTGGTTTATTAAGTTCAGATGCCGCATCCGAGATTGATATTTCAGGATTTTCTAAAATTATTAAAAGTAATTAGTGCAAGTCCAATAGAAAAAGTATAATAATTATCCTGAAAAACGAGGATATCCAAAACCTTGTTTTCATGTCGTGCTGCAGTTCTTTTCTTCATTTTAAAGCTTTTTTGTTCAATAAACTTTCTTACTATGTATTTAATAGTATCTATAGATGGTACCCGTTGTTAAGGATATAATAAGTAATATTTCCTTTGCAATCTCGTCACATTATTATTGTTACCGTAAAAAAGACGCATAATAGAATTTTTGTTCTTTCGAATAGCCCATCGAGAAAAAAGCAATACGAACTACTTTTAATAGTTAAAATAATAAATTTTAACTTTTTACAATGTCAATACGTCAAATTTATTAAAACAATTTTATTGTTTTCATAGTTTTCTTGATACTAATATGATTTTTTTCACCATATTTATATTTTAGGCTTAAATATCTCAAAAATGGTTCATCCAAATATCATCAATGTATATATATTTGAAATCAGAAAAAAGATCTTTTATTGTAGCGCATAATATACAGGGTGTTCTATTTAAAAAAGTTGAAGTTGCCCATATTTTTCCATTTTTTTATTGCGATATTTTTTTACTGATAATTTCAAAAGATAATATGAAAAAAAACCTACAAGTTTTATATAAAACAGTTTTTTCTGTCTTTAAAAATAAAGGCTCCTGAAGCCACGTAAATATAATCAAAGACCTTGTACGTATTTCACTAAGTAAATTACGAACTCAATTTTTTTACTGTTACTGAGGCACTATCAAATTAAGCTTGTGCTAAAATTGTGTTCCATTATCTTTTAGCGTTTAAAAATTATTATAAAAAAACAAATATTTTTAAAAAAATTTTACCAGCCTGTAACTTAGAAACCAATACTCATAGAGCAAAACTTCATATGATTTTTTTTTTAATTTTTTAGGAAGTCCACTTTATTCCCAACTTTTATGTTAAACCCTGTATTAAAATATTGCCATTTTACTCTGTATATATGCCATTACATTTTTGGGGTTATAAAAAAAAGAAATGACTATCTACTACTCTAGTTTTTAGATGAGTTACTTTTTCTAATCTATATCTAATCTAATCTAATCTAATACATATATAAAGGGAAGCTGTGTGTTTGTATATCCATCGTTTTCTTCAGTACTACCCACTGCCACCCACTAATAGTTATGGTGGTAGGTAGCCCTGGGTCTGCACTTGCAAGTAAGGGAGTTTGGTTGCGGTGGGTGGGAATAGGTGGTTGTGGGTGGCGAAAATGTAAAAAATATATATATTTATATCTGTCCTCTAACTCATGTGAACTTCTAGAAAGTTCTGGTAATTTCTGGAATGATTTAGAAAGTTCCAAAATGTGTGCAATTGTTGTAATCGATCTAGAATGTTTAAGAAACCTTCCGGAATGATCTGGAAAGTTCTAAAAATTTCTAGAATGATCTAGAACGTTGAAAAATGTGTGCAACTGATGTTATTAATCTAGAACGTCTAGAAAGTTTTGAAAATTGGAAGTTCCGAAATGTGTGCAAGTATTGTAATCAAGATATAATGCTCTAAAAAGTTCTTGAAATAATCTAAAAAGTTCTCAAAATTTCCGGAATGATCAACAAAAATTTAAAATTACTTGTCTAATCATTATTTTAATAAGTTAATTGATAAATTAATTTCGTTAATACTATATACAACGTACTTTAAATGATACAAAGATTTGTTTACAAATTAATATAAGATAGATAAATTGATTGTACAATCAATCATTAAGCGTGCAATGTATTTTGACTCGGGCAACACCGGGTTTTGCAGCTAGTATTTTATAAAAAAAAAGTTTTGAAGAGAACAGTTTTTTCACAGGAAAATTTTCTTTGGATTTATGCTTTATTTCGTAGACCCTTTCTATGGTTGAATTTTTTCGGATATGCAGTTCCGATATTTTTTTGCATCCTTAACTGATACACTTTGGCAGAGAGAAACAATAAGTTTTTTTTTTTGTGTTTTTTTATTTCAACTCTTACTTGTCACATTAATGACAAATTCTCAAGTTTAAAATTTCGCATTGTAAAAAAAAATATCTGCGTGCGTCAAAAAATGCCGAAAAATAGGAAATAAGTGACTAAACGAGCAAATTATTCTAAATTTATTGGCTTTTTTTGAGCTAGAGAAGCAACAAGACGCTGCAGGAATTGCCTTGAACTTTCAAAATGTGGTGAAAAGGACAGCTGCCGCAACGAAAGTGAGTGCAAGAGCAATATTTAATTTTAAAAAAATATGGACTAAAATCGGACAAAAGTTTTAAAGAACTATTATCAACAAGAAATAAAGATTTACCAGATGTTTTTAATAAAAGAAGTAAATTTTTGAGAGAATACACAAAAAATATGAGTCTACTTCAAAACGGTACTCCAGTATTTCTTGATGAAACATGGATATTCAGTAAAGGATCTTTTAGAAATACCTGGCAGGATGATACCAAAGCCACAAGCTCTTTAAAAAGCAGTCAAAGTGAGTAAAAGTTGCTTTTATTCAAAAAGAAACCATTGGTAGGGGATCAATTACCAATACCTTTACACTTGCACCCTAACATTTTTTTCCGTTTTGATTAATGTGCTAGGGTTGAATTTGAGAATTGCCTTGGGATTGGGATTCGTAATGGGATGAAGTGAATATATGTTTCTAATTATAATAGACATCTAAATAAATACTATAAAAACATTTGTTTCCTTTTGCGCCGATGTTAAAACCGTTAATTTTTTTACGTTATAGATAAATCGTCGTCAACGCCGGCAATGAAAACGGATTTATCAAGGGAGCTAGTTTAGTCTTTAAAAGTGGTACAAAGAGTGGCGACTACCATGATAGCATGAACCGCCAAAATTTCGAAAAATGGTTTAAATATCAACTTGTTCCAAATTTGCCGCCCAAATCATTATTTATCATGGACAACGCTAGCTACCACTCCGGGCTGGTAGAAGACATACCCCGCAAATTTTGGACCAAAAAAAGATTAATTCTGTGGCTTTCTGAAGAAAATATTGCCTTTTCTCAGACAGCTATAAAAGACCAACTCTGGGATTTGGTAGAAAAAAACCTAGGTTTAGAAAAGAAATATTTCCTTGACGAATATGTGAAACCTTTTGGTCATAAAGTTCTTCGCCTCCCCCCGTACCATTGTCAATATAATCCAATCGAAATGGTTTGGCCAGAGTGCAAAAGAAAATATGAGTAATATATTTCTGCCTTAAAAGGAACCTCTTCTGACGTGTTGGCATCGTGGGAAAAGGTACTTGGCGAAATAACCGCTGAGCATTGGCAGAACTATATTCGACACGCCCAAAAAGAGATCCTAGAAACTTGGGAAGTAATTATAATATGCGATGCTTCAGATATAAACCCCGTCATAGTGACTGATTCGAATGACGAAGATGGGAGCGACGATCTGTTATACGACCTTAGCGATCTTTGATTTATATCATGTAATATTTTATTTAAAAATTGTTTATTTATTTATTTAAATTTAGTTTAATCACTTTGCCACACATTAAGTTTCCTATTGTTACCATTGGTTTATATTGCATTGTATTACAATCAACGTCTTTTGGAATATCCTTTTGCCCTTGTTAATGATACTTCTTTAAAGCTTTTGTCCCATTATAGTCCATTTTTTTTTTTAAATTAAATATCGCTCCTTCACTTACTTTCGTTGGGGCCGCTGTCCTATCCACCCAATTTTAAAGGTTCAAGGCAATTCCTGCAGCTTCTTGTTGTTTCTCTAGCTCAAAAACCGCCAATAAATTTAGAATGGTGAGCTGTTTGCATTTTAAAGTATTGACAAGAAATAATTTTTTGTACACTTTTTTATAAATAAATCAGATTTTATATTGTTAAAAAAACTTTTAGTTTTTCTTAAACGTATGGAAAATAGAGCCTTTACAGTTTATAAAAAAATACAAATTATAAAAAAATATATTTGTAAAAAAATATAAATGAAACATTTATAAAAGCATTTGTCAGATCCATCTCCAACGGGTTCGGAGCGAAAAGTTCTTACGGTGTGAACAAATGCGAAAAATTGAATATACAAATCGAACGCACCTTTGGTATGTCAATTGATAACAGCTAAGAAATACGTTTTTTTTGGGCTTTTTGACATAACTGCATATCCGAAAAAATTCAAGTACATATGTTTTTTTTTTTTAATACGTAGTATATTACTGTTGCATTGTTATTTAAAAAAATGATGAATGAACTGTCGACGATTTGTAGATTTTATCAGATATTGGTAACTATGTACAAAATTAATAAAATCCTAATATCATTAAGAATTTTTTTACTAATGCATTAAAAGCAAGAAAATGTATTTGATTGATTAGCAGGATGTGCGATAATATAGGATTAGATTTTGTCCAGGGATGGAATCAGTTCTTTATTAAAATAATAATAATAATATTCATAATAGATGTACGATTATATTAAAAATTATGGTATGACTTAACCGTGCAATTATACAACTTTATTTATGGTTATAACTTTGGGGTTGTATTTAGAAGTGTATCTAGAAGGTTGTCTTTTGATGATTTTGCCGAAATGTCAGCAAACGATTAGTCCTTTTCAGTACAATAATGGAGCTACCGAAAGAAAGAGGTAAACATACTATACTAGTGAGAAATTACGACAAAAAGAAAAAAAATATATATATATATATATATATATATATATATATATATATATATATATATATATATATATATATATATATATATTATATATATATATATATATATATATATAATATACAGGTGTACAAATAATGTGTGCAAATAATGAATGAATTAAGCAAGGGTAGGTAAATAGGTATGAAAGGGAATGAAAGGGCTAAAATTGAAAGAAAAAAGAATAAATGAGTCATACCAAGACAAAACTTGGTTTCTAAAGCGCGCTACTCTTGCGTACCTGACAAAATCAAATAGGTTTTTTAGGAACTTTTTCCTATGAACACAGGGTAAAACAAAGAAAAAATAAAGCAATAATTAACAACGTTCTTCAAACTTTTAAAGTAATCCGAACTCAATCATGATGTTTAAAAGGTTACAACCGGTAAACATCCTATGCTGAAAAACCGGAACACCTGTAAATATACCACAGGAGTTAACACCCGCTTCCGGCCTCTCGGCTGTGCTACCTTGCATCGTGCCTGCACAAGGTTTAGATGTAAATAATGTAATGTAACTAAATTTATATATATATATATATATATATATATATATATATATATATATATATATATATATATATATATATATATATATATATATATATATATATATATATATATATATATATATATATATATATATATATATATACAGGTAAGTCTGTAAAGTGGGACCCCCCATTTATTGCTTTAAATATTCAAATTGAAAAAAAAAATGTTTTATACAAAAATATTTTGGTTTTTGCTGCTCTATATTTTGCAAATAACGTTATGTATACAGGGTGTATCAAAAAGCCCGTACAAGGACAAAGTTAATTTTTTTACATGACTCTCTATATTTTTGTTAAATATTTGTTTTCTACATAAAATTCTAGATATTTTTTATTTAGCATATCATATTCCTATATTCAAGTGTTTACGAGATATTTGCTTCGTGAGACAGTAGGGAATTTTTTTCCAGTTCTTAACAACATATTTACCCACTCCGGTAAAACCCGGTGTCGACTCTGCTGAATGCGATTTCAGTACGGCATCAAAAGTAGGATATTTATATCTTACCACAAGATGCTTGGTCTCTCTGTTGTTCACTAAACACTCGTTACAGCCCTATTGACGAGTCCTGTAAGACAGGCGAAACGCGTCTAGGGAAAGAGTGTCATGGTGAACAGCAAAGAGAACAAGTTATCTATTTTAACTGTCTTAAAGCGGAGTTACGATTTTCATATATATATATATGACGAATTCCATAAAAATTCGCACCTTAACTGAACCCCAAAATTGCAAAATTGCTTTTTTGAACACTTACCTGCCCAAATATTTTTTTCATTTAAGTAGGACCTCTAACAAAATGTTTCCATGCGCGAACAAAAAAAAATATGTAAAGGTGTTTTTTTATCCACTAAATATTTTTTTTTGGCAAAGGATATTTTCGCTGGTCCGTCACACCTTAGCTAAGTACGATAAAAATAAAGATTCCGTAAATGTTTAACAGGCAAAATGGGTACCAATTGTTTTGTAAAGATCTCTAGAATACAGCTTAATCACTTAACTAGCTCAAATCGGGTTGTTTTAGATGGTTTAGGAGGTTATTCGTCCGGCCAAAGCGTCGTTTTAATGCCATTTACGCAATCTGACCCGAATTTCGAGTAAAACCGACCTCTGTAGGTGAGGCACACCTACTATAGGGGTACCAATGGCTTTTTTATGGTTCCTACTATGCAATCCAGCTCTTTACTAAGCCCAGGGAAGCGCGTTCAAAAAACTATAAGCGGTTATTTAGACCAAAAATAGCCGTTTTTTCACGATTTGGTCCGAATTTCGAGTGAAATCGACCTTTTTAGGTGAGGCACCTACTACTTTGGTACCAATGGCTTTCTTGTAGTCCCTACCATGCACCCCGATGCTTTACTAAGTCCAGCAAAGTGCGTTCAAAAGGCTACAAGTGGTTATTTAGCCCGAAAATAGTCGTTTTTTCACGATTTGGACCAAATTTCGAGTATAATCGACCTTTTTAGGTGAGGCACATCTACTAAATCAGTACCAATGGCTTCCTGTAATCCCTAATATACACTTCGACTTTTTACTAACCCCAGCCAAGCGCGTTCAAAAAGCTATAAGCGGTTATTTAGACCAAAAGTAGCCGTTTTTTCACGATTTGCTCCAAATTTCGAGTGAAATCGACCTTTGTGGGTGTGGCACACCTACAATATCGGTACCAATGGCTTTCTTTTAGTCCCTACCATGCCACCTGACTCTTTACTAAGCCCAGCGACGTTTTTATTTAATTTTTTTGAACCCCTTATTATTCCAATTACAAAAATGTATAACACTTAATATTTGTTAACAAATATGGAACGCCCCTATAAGAAATGATGTGCGTTCCTTGTCTAACTCATTGTCTCTTACGGAAAATAAGTTTATTTAACAGAAAAATATTAAGTTTTATACATCATTGTAATTTGGATTAAAACTGCTTCAAAAAATGCAAGAAACAATTGAGTGCCGCATTTAAAAAAATAAAGTTGATGACGGTTTAACGAAAACGAAATGTCGGGCGGAACATCTCTCCACGCTGTTTTGTAGGGCTTAAAAAGTGGCTATAAGCAAGTGTCTTTTGTTTTTCCATATCTCTTTAAATAACGTCAGAAAAAAATAAAAACGAAATCGGACAATTACGGTTTTTTCCGAATATCTGTGTAATCGACTTCGTATCTCTTATGGTTTCCGAGATCCTTATGCATCACTTGAATCTTGGCACCTTGTATATATATATATATATATATATATATATATATATATATATATATATATATATATATATATATATATATATATATATATATATATAGATGTCCACGGAAAAGATGTTGAAGAGAAAAAAACTTTTTATTTTTGATTTATCAAAAAAGGTACTCTTGATAAAAATTTTCTACTTCTTAGGTAAGATTGGGATAG
>JAHBCN010018848.1:0-16643 GCA_019359885.1 Listronotus oregonensis
ATTTAAAGATAAAACTCACATAACCCATTACCATTTACCATTTAACAGAGCTTTATTTATAAATAATTGTTTAAATACAATTTAAAAAACTACGTTATACTATTTAAAATATATTATTTTCGTTCTCCTCCTTTTACCTTTTCAGGTCTTGGAAGAGGATACCGGTCAGTAACGGGGGGGGGCACGTTAGCCCGGTGGTAGCTTAAAGTTGTTCGGAGTTGTACGGCATAGCTTTCCCGGTGTGACCTTTAAAAAAGTTTTTGACGTCTTATTACTTTGGAAGTTTAAAAAAGTAGTTTGGGCTTTATTTTATTTTATTTGTTGTTTTTGGAAAAAGATGGGAAAAAAATTTAATTTAAAAGGGTCTTGTGCGCCCCAAAAAAGCGTTTAATCTTTTTCATCTATTTTCCACTAACATTCTTATTTTTAAAAGTGGTTTGAGTTCCCACCTTTAATTTTTATTTTAGGTTATATTTTTATCATTCATTCATTAACACATTTTAAATACTTTCATACATACTTTCTCCATGCATTTATATTTCCCATTCATAATTTTAAGTTTTGAAATCATTTATTCAGTTTGTTCGTTCGACTGTTTTGCATATGTGTACAATTAATTTGGTTACTTAGACCCGCGGGTTTGATCCCTACGAGACTCTATAATTTTTTTCCCAGGGGCTTCAGCCCGAGTCGAACTGAACTTGGGAATAGAAGCCCGCGTCTTCCTTTTTCCCGTAGCAACTCTTTTTCGACGGGTTAATGGTATAGGGTTCGACGGCCTTAGTCCCCCTAAAGGGGGCACCCGACGGGGTCCGCTCCGGCGACGCCGTTCAATGTTTTAATGCTTTTGTACGATAACTCGGGGAGGACGTAGTCTGTATAATATCGGGAGTTTGGGGTTTTTCCCAGATTCCCCCCACGCCCACCCTTTTTTTAGTTGCCGGGGGCTTAATTAAACTTTTAATTATTATTTTGGGGAGGGTACGGACTTGGCACCCCCTGGTTGGGGGTTCCCAGCGTGAATTCTCCAGAAGGTTCTGATTAGAATCTATATTTAAATAGTTAAGGGAAACTGCCGGGACCCGCTTGTCCGCGTAGCGGGGGGGCGGTCCTGGTTTAGGCATTGAATCATTAATAATTTGACGGGGGTGATTTTTAGTCTAGTCAAGGCCTTTTGCGCCCTCCTCGTAAAATCTGGGGTTCCCATCTGGTCGTACGGGGGGAGCGTGGCGCCCCCCTCCACGCTGTTTCTGGCGTTCAAGAGACGCCGCGCGGCCCCTGCCTCGCGCCTGTCGGCGTCGAGCCTGATTTTCCTTTCGACGGCCGTGACGGTCCCTTCCGGAACCCCCAGGGAAGAAGGAAAGGGGGTAGTTCAATTTCCCCCCTTTTATCGGCTTAGGCCTCATTAGGGCCTCCCAAAGCTGGGAAAGGGGGGGGTGGGGTTTATTCGTCTAGACCAAAGTTTAAAAAAAGGTTCTTTTCATGATTTATTTTATTACAAAAACAAAATTTAAAATTTTAAAAGAATAAACAAAATTAACTTTTTTATTTCCTAACAAACATCACGGAACCAACCAATATGCTTTTAATTCTTTATAAAAAAAAAACTAGAACACTAAAGCTCTAATGTATTAGGGGCCTTTTTTCCCCCAAAGGTCAAAAAAAAAAATATGGGCCTCGGGCCCCAAACCCGTCAACCCCGGGTTTCCCCAGTCCTTAAATTAAACTAATTAACAAAAAAAAAAAAAAATTATTCTAAGTAACTATTACACAAAAAAAATAAAACAAAATAGTGACTTGAATTTAAAAATGATTAAGTTAAATAATTAAATTAAAAAAAGGGGAAAAAAACAAAAGAAAAAAGAATAAAAAAAATTCGGGTCTAAAAATAAATTCGCTTAAAGCTTAGGTCGTAGGAGAAAGCCCACAGTTTTGCAGCCGATGTTGATAGAAAAGGGCCCGCCAAAAGCCTGCCTTCTTCCCCAAACTCGCTGGTATTTTGGTTCCCGAACCCCTTCCTTGAAACTTTGGTTTTCCCAAACGAGCCCAAACTGGGCAAAAAAAAAGGGGGTCCATAAATTTCACGTTCGTGTTTTCTCCCCGATTTCAACACATTATACTTTACACCAAAAGCCCGCATTTGCCCCATAACTTTTTTCTTTTTTGTTCAATTAAATATATACCCTTTTTCAGTTTATAAACTTTCAAAATTTTTAAATTTTTTTGGTTTATATTTTTTTCATTTATAATTATTTTCTACTATACCGGTTTTGCTTAAAAAGAAAATGCCCTTAGTCTTTTTTAATACAAACAAAAAAACTATTGACTTTTATTAAAACCCCCTTTGGGTTTTTTAATATAAAACAAAAAACTAAACTCGAAAATAACACTCTTATATCGTTGAGTTCAGGGACCTTAAGTCATCCTTCAAAAAATCTTTAGAAACTTCTTCTTAACAAAAACCTTGGAATCCACAAAGCCTTCAGGGAGCCTCTTCAGGACCCGCCCACTGTGAAAATTTGCTAAATCAAAACCCCTACCTCAAATTACTTAAAATTTCTCCCTAAAAATCTTTTCTACGTGGTGTACTTTTAATCACATACTTGGGCCCCTTTTTTTTCTGCGGAATTTTTCTTAATGGTGTTTTTTTACATGACCACAAGGAAATTTTCCCCCAATAAAAAAGAAAAAATAAAGCACTTTAGTCGCTGCAAAACCGTAATAAAAATTATCCATCAAAATTTTGTTTAAAATAAACGAAAAATGTTGAAATTAAAATTAACGTTTAAAAAAACAAACGGGAATACGGTACCATGTTGGTGGGTTCCACCCAAAATTATTTTCATATCCTTACAAAAGTAAACATTAATCATTATGAGGGGCAAGGTAAGCGTAACTGTATTTATTTTTTTATGTTGCCTTAATATAGTAAAAAGAATTAAAGAGTGGTAATAGCATTTATATCTATAATTAGAACATGATAAAACAGAAAATTATTCATAATGAAGCAGAATGTATTTAATTTATTTGTGTCAATTTAGCAGCTTTCAATCGCTCTGCTACTATACTATCCCCGATTTCGAACTTTGTATACCGGGCGCTGTGATTTTGCAACAGATTAATTGGTGACAGCCCTGTCGTTGGTAGTATTCTATTCTTGGCTATTTTTAGCCATGGGGCTATGGCCGCAGGCCAACTTCTCTGCGCACTTCTCAGGCTATCCTCCAGGTCCTGGAATATTTTCCAGTCACCCAGTGCGTTCTCCGTCTTTTCAATAATCACGGATTTGGGAAAAACTTCCTTGATGATATGTGTATGTTCAGTTAGGTTGTTAATAATAAACACCGCGGGTTCCCTACCTGAGGAGTCGATTTCCCTTTCCAAAAACCGCTGGACTTCATCATGACTACCCTTCCTTGCTTCCGTGCACGCTACCCAGCCGCTGTACACGTCTTGGTAAGCAAGTACGGCACGCATTTTGCTTTTCTTTGCTTTTTTCAGCTTCGTAATTGAGGTTAGCAGTATTATTTCAAAAGGTCGAATACCCTGTACCACTTCCCCCGTCGTGTTTCTTTTCGTAGCACACATTTCGCATTTGTTTATTATTTCTTGGATTTCCAACGACATCCTGGGCCAGTGGAAAATTGATCCAATGAAGTCTATGGCATTTTCCACTGGTCCATGATGAACGCCGTGAATCCGCTGGGTTATTTTCTCCCTTAACGGAGTGGGTACCCATATCCTCATCTCTTCCTTGTCTTTCTTATCTAGGCTAAACAAGTTGTCACCCAGCAGCATAAAGGGCTGGCCTTGTCCCGCCACCTTAGTGTGCTCTACTAGGTCCCTCGTGATTCGGTCCGAACTTTGTTCTTCTAATATTTCGTCTATTAGTACGAATATCAGGGCTGATACTTGTACTGCCAGGTGCTTTAGCCTGGTAGGCTGGCTACCTAATTTATGTGCTACCCATAGCGTTATTTTCATCTGAATTGAGTCGCGTAACGGTTTTTCAACCAGTTCCGTTTGTGTTGCTTTTTCTGTCTGGCCCGGGTTCTCCGGCTCTACCCGGGATTGGAACATATCGTTTTCCAGTTGCCGCTTGCACTTGGGCGCCATGAGATCTACGCGGGTTTGATCCCTACGAGACTCTATAATTATTTTCTCAGGGGCTTCAGTCCGAGTACGAACTGAACTTGGGCCAGATAGAAGCCCGCGTCTTGCCTTATTCCGTAGCAACTCTCTTTCGACTGGGTTAATGGTATAGGGTTCGACGGCCTTAGTCCCCCTAAAGAGGGCACGCCGACGCGCGTTACGCTCCTGGCGACGCTTTTCTAATGTTTTTGATGCGTTATGTACGATCACATCGGGGAGGACGTAGTCTGTATAATATGCGGGAGTTTCGGGTTCTTCCGGAGAGTCCCCGCTCCACGCCACACCATTTTTAGTTCGTCTGGGGCTTTAATTACCACATTCTGTTTAATTATTATTTTAGGAGAGAGGGTACCAGACTTGGCACCCTCCTGGTTCTGGGGTTCCAGCGTGAAATTCTCCAGAAGGTTCTGATTAGAATCTATATTTAAATAGTTAAGGGCAACTGCCGAGGACCCGCTGTGCTCCGCGTAGCTAGCGGTGAGCGGTCCTGGTTTAGGCATTAAAGAATCATTAATAATTTGACAGGGGTGATTATTTAGGCTAGTCAAGGCCTTCCTTGCGCCCTCCTCAGTAAAATACTGGGGTCTCCCCATCTGGTCGTACAGGGGGAGCGTGGCTAGACCGCGCTTCGCACGCTGTTTCTGGCGTTGCAAGCGACGCCGCGCGGTCCTGCCTCGCGCCTGTACGGCAAGATGCGAGCCCTGATTTTCCTTTCCTCTATCGGCCGTGACGGTCCCTTCCGGAACCTGCCAGGCCGAAGAAGGAAAGGGGGTAGTTCCAATTTCCTCCCTTTTATCGGCTATGACGGCCTCATTATGGGCCTGCCAAGCCGAAGGAAAGGGGGGGAGTGTGGTGGTATTCGTCTCCAGACCAAAGTTTAAACACAAGGTTCTTTTCATGATTTATTTTATTACAAAAACAGAATTAAATTTACAAGAATAAACAAAATATAACTTTTTTTTATTTCCTAACAAACATCACAGGAACTACAGCACCAATATGCTTTTAATTCTTATATAATAAAGAAAAACTAGAACACTAAAGCTCTAATGTATTAGGGCAACCGTTTCCCCAAGGTCAAAAAGAAAATATGGGCCTCGGCTCAACCAGTCAACCTGGATTTCACCCAGTCACTTAAATTAAAATAATTAACAAAACAAGAAAAAAAATAAATTATTTTAAGTAACTGATTACACAAAAAGAAATAAACAAAATAGTGACTTGAATTTAAAAATGATAAAGTTAAATAATTAAATTAAAACAAGGGAAACAAACAAATGAGCAAAAAGAATAAAAAAAATTTAATAGGTCTAAAAATAGAATTCGCTTAAAGCTTAGGTCGTAGGAGACAAGCACCACAGTTTTTGCGGCTGATGTTGATACAAAGGCCTGCCAAAACGCACTGCCTTCTTCCCCAAACTCGCTGAGATGCGCGCGGCGCAACATCTCTAGTCGAAGTGGGGTCATTCTCTATCTCAGGGGCCTTGGCCCTGTTACGGACCAGGCAGGGGACAGACAGCGCACCGCGCTTTGCCATATCTCTTAGGCGGTCTCTTTCATCTAAATTAACATTCGGTTCGGACACTCTACCCTCTATCCCGCGGAAAAGCGCTTTATGCCGCGCTTCGCGTTCGCGTTGTCTACATTCTAATGTCTTAATAGCGTTAGTCACTACAACCGCCGGTAATTCAAAATTGGTAATGTACTCGGGTGTGTGAGCCCTTTGCGGACTTGCCGCAAAGTCTCCTGACCATGCCACCTCCTTTTTAGGCTTTTCCGGAGCCTTTAACTGAACGTTTTGATATATTATTATTTTATTATTTGAAATACTATTTGCATCCAAATTTCTGCTAAATAGAGTGTGATTCCGGGATGACACCTCTTCTGTGAAAGGGTCGGTTTGGTCTGGGTCTACCCAAGGACCCTCTAAGATTCCCGGTGACACGGTCCCGATGGTGGTGGGGCCTGCAAAAGCCCAGACAAGTGGTGGGCCCGCCCTCGTAAGATAACGAATTTATTTGCATACGGTTTGACTTCAATTCTTTCATAGCTTGTCTTGCCCCCTCAGCAGTAAAATATTGCTTGTTTCCCGAGCTATCAACTGGGGGTAACGCAGCAGAGCCCTGTACCTGTCGCTGCTTCTGCCTCTGCCACCTGCGATACAGGGTCCTGCTCCGCGCCCACCTGATAGGTCGGAAATCACAATTGTCTGTCACCTTATCGGCTAAAGCAGCGGGTGTGCAATGCTGCAGTGCCGAATTTGGTGAATTACTTTCATCCCCTAACACCATATCAGCTAAAGCAGCGGGTGTGCAATGCTGCAGTGCCGAATTTGGTGTTTCCTGTTTTTCCCTTATCCCCGAATACTGGCCCACTTTATCGGCAGACGCGGCATTACTCCGCGCCGCCGAATTAAGTGGGTCAGGAGTGCCCGAGGTGTTCAAATCTTCAGTGCTGTTCTTTCCAGAAATAAAAGGCCTGTTTAATACAACATCCATAAACTTTAATTTCATTAATGACGCTAACTTGTTACATTCAATTATTAATTTATCATCTGACATTTTTACTAATTATAAGTTACAATTTTAAATCCCAAAATAAGTATTACAATTCCAGAGCCTTTTCCCTTCAAGATTTTCCTCAGAAACGCCCACAGACTATAAAAACCCCGCGCCCCTCTAAACGCGATTTTTCCCAGGACTACTTTCCCGCAGTTGCAAAAACCCGGATTCCCCACGGAACCTAAACACAAGCCCGCGCTTGCCAGTCCACCTGGACTTCCCAATCTGCCACGCAGATAAACTATCATCGCAACCACGATCAACGATCACAACAAAAACCAACACTTTATTAAAACGCTAAAGTCACAATGCTGACGGCTTAATAATTAAAATCCAAACAAACAGAAAACAAACCCCGGAACTGAATATAAACAAAACTAATTTGAAAGCTAAAACCCCTTAATAATCCCCTGACTTTTAATTTTCAAAATAATAAACAAATTCCCGAAATCGCGCCCACAAACTCTGTCAAAACCAACACTGAAAAAAGTGAACACCTGGTGAGCCGACGGCTGATGTTCTCACTACGCCACTCAAGCTCTCACTGCCGAATCCCGTAACATCGCTGGTATTTATAGGATTCCCTGACAGGCTTGTCTCCATCGGGGGATCCAACGTTTCGCGCCTCGTCGTAATAGGTAGACGCATCATCAGGTAAGTATAATTCTTCTACTAATAATCGAGAGGCATCGCCCTCGCTGCGTCGCCTTGTTCTTTTTATTGCTCCGGGTAACTCATTTGGTGAGAACAAGACTCCGTTGCCTCGATCCCGATGAAGCTTTGGGGCTATATCACTAACCGTGCCTGGGCCGGCGTCTCCAGGCCTGGTTGTGACCCTTGTCCCCTGATCCTGCTGTTCCATACTCAAATCCTTGCTGTTACACGGGGTGCGCACACCTTTTGGCGGTGTACGCAACATGGTTTTCCTTCTGGGTGTAACCTGGGTTAACCGCGGTTCCAGGTGGTGTTAACCCCTTCCTATCTCCTCCTTCTTCCTTCCTATAAAATTTAAATCCAGCCCGCGGCTGGTCTCCTACCCTTGTGGCACCTGGTGCACACCTCCTTCACTGCTCACTCCTACGACGCCGCTTCCGTCTAAACCGACTTTGCCCGTGGTCCGACCGGGTTTAGCTGTCTCCCTATTCCTTTTTTCTGGCCTCCTGCCAAATTCCCACTGCGGTTGAGCCTCGGTGGCCACAGAGGCGGCACCTAGTGCAGCGCCTTCGATGGGGCTCTTACCCGCCGGCTCTTCCCAGTCGCTCCCAGGGAAAACCACCCTTGGTTTTCACTACACTCCTGTTAAACCGCGGCCTGAACACCTCTGTAAAGTCTCCTGTCTCCACGTCCACGGTTTCACCTCCTTCCACGACGTCGTCCTCGTGGGTTTCCCTCTTCCACTTCGCGACCGCGCGCGTTCACGACACCAATCAGCCTTGCCGAAGGCGACGGTGCCCTTTCCCGAAAATCGCGTCCTTCGCGATAAGGTCCTGGGGAAACAGGGGCCGAATATCCTGTAGAATCAAGGCGTCGGCTTACCCTGTTTCATAACCTGAAACAAACACTTCACTCCTGGGGAAACAGGGGCCGAATATCCTGTAGAATCAAGGCGTCGGCTTACCCTGTTTCGTATCCTGAAAACAATAATCCAGAAGTTACGATTTCCTTTAATCTGGGAGTCCTACTCTCCCACGTTCCAAACAAACAAAACAAAAATAAATAAAACAACTTCTTCGTTAACAGTTTCCCAAATTCACTGCTAACCGCATTCTACCCGATAACCTTACTACGGGATCTATAACTTCGGTTCTACCACCGAATATGACCTGGGAGCGCCGAACCGTCGGCGGTCCTCCCGGTATCTGAGTCTCGACATCGACTTACTGACTTGACTGTCTGTCCCCGACTTCCTTGATTCGCGAATTGCGCTTCTATTTATAGATCCCGTAACAGGCTTGAAACCTACGCGGGTTTAGATTCCTTTGAGACTCCGCATCTGGTATCTCAGGGGCTTCAGTCCTGCGGTGGACTGAACTGGGGCCAGATAGCTGCCCGCGTTTTGCTTTTGTGCGTAAAGTTTCCCTAACATTTGTGCAGGGCACGAAACCGGGGCCTCTGCCTCCTCTAAAGAGAGCGCGACGGCTTGCATCCCGTTCCCTCCTTCTCTCCTCTTAAGGTTTTACAAGCCCCAGCTACCACCGACATTGGAATGTCGTACTCCGTGCAATACTGTGGCATGCTGGCACTATGCGGCTCTGCCGCAGAGTCCCCAGACCATGCCACACCTACATGGGGCCCTTCAGCCTCCTTGACCACGACATTCCGATGTACGATGATTTTCTTGGGGACGGAGAGGGTGGTCGTGGACTCCTCTGTCTTCCCAGGGTAATTACTACCCTTAACCCATGGGTTAGAGGGGTCCGCGAGGGCTCGTTGTGAAGCTGAGAGTCCCTTCTCGGCTCCTGCACTGTCGGTTCCGCGGGTTCTATCCCCTGGGATCAGATATTCCCCTTGGGGTTTTTGGCCGGGTGAGCCACGTGGTTCCTCTATTTTCGGGTATTTTGAGGGTGAAACCCGCCCTTCCGAGAGGGTGTCTAGGTTATTTAGGATAGTTAGAGGGTCCCTATAGGTACTACAACCCTCCAAAGGGTGGGTTAAAGTACCTAAGGGCCGTAAATCCATGGTATCGGCAGATGCCGGGAAATGCGGATTTTGATTCTCCTGTTGGATCTGGCTCAGTTGGGTCTTAAAACCCTCCTCCGTGAAGTATTGTTTGCTGTTTTGCACACAGACAGACTGCCGAGCCGTAGCACGACGCCCTTCGCGCCTAGCCCACCGTTGGTGGCGGCGTTTTTGAGCTTTGGACGGGATTCTGTCCGTAGGCAAAGGGTTATTTAAATCAAGGTTGGCTTGATCGGCTAAGGTGGCGCTGGGAGTGCGCCGCCAAGCCGAACTAAGCTTGGTGCGGAGCATATTGGGGTTGGCTTGATCGGCTAAGGTGGCGCTGGGAGTGCGCCGCCAAGCCGAACTAAGCTTAGGGTGAGTGCTCCTAGTGTCTACACTCTTAGGCTGTAAATTAAAGGCTTTATGGATTTTAAACAATTTAGCTTTCATTTTATTCACCACTTGGTCAACCTCCTCTTTATCTACAATATATGCCATGATTTCTTTAAATCTCTAAGCTAATGTAACAAAATATACAAGAAACAAATATTAAAACAAATATGAGATAATAAAACAAATATGAGGTAATGAAAACAAGGAACAAAATTTCAATAATACAGCCCCGGGTGGCAAGGCTCCAAGTCTAGTGACTCCTACCCCCTGAATGAATTAAAAATGAAAAAAAAAACAATTAAAATGGCCCAGAGTCCGGGAAATGCAGACTCTGCCACTCTTCCCTTTTCCCTTAAATTAGTGGGCAACCTTTTCCCAATGGTGAAACTAAAGATTCTCACGAACCAAACGCTAGGTTAACCTAGACCAGCTATTTAACCTGGATTTTTATGAAATTACTTCCCCCTTACTGACAATACTCCTCCCTGTACCAAAAGAAATAAAATCTCCCCACAGAAAACAAAAAAACCGCGAATAAAAACTAAAAACTTCTCCTAAAATTTTCCCCAAAAATGAACCCTGAATCCCGAGAAAAATAAGCAATTTAACAAATAACCCCTGACAACATAAAATAAAAGTGATTAATTTTACGAGAAGTGAAAACTTGCGAAAAAGGTAAAAAAATACTTGGAACTTTGCTTTTCTCTAAGAGTATAAACGCTAGGATTAGTTTAGGCCGCTGATCTCTTGCGAGGGCCTGCCAAACATACACTAAATTTCCATGGCAAAGTGACGGGTATTTATAGATCCCGCATCAGGCTTGTCTACACGACGGGGAACTACCGCGGGGGAGAGAGGGGGAAATGGTACCATACCATTCCTGTCTCTTGTTAAAATCCCCTGGGATGATGGTAAAATAGTTATATCCGCGTTTACAGGCTCTTTAGCCTTATGGGCAAGTAGGGTCATTAGTGGATCTTCTCCGCTAAGGCCATACGGCGTATCACCACTACTAAGCCTGCGGATCCTGGCTTTTCCTCCGGCTAGCTCTCGGGATGGAAGCAGGACTCCTGTATTCCCCGTATGTAGATTATTTGACCCGTTCGCACTGTCCGAGCCCGTACCGACATTATCGGGATGAGCAGTGGAACCTGAATCTGAGCTTAAGGTACCATTCTTGGGTTCCTTGCGTACTGTCCTAATTGGTGTAAGTCTAATCCGTTTTACTTTTCTATATTTAGGTGTTCTGCTAGTGAGTACCATCTTTTCCCGGTTACACTAGTGAGTACTACCTCTGTAATTTTGCAGGGTGGTTCCTGGAACCCTTCCCTAAATGTTGGTACCAAATTGGGTACTAGTGCTAAGTAGTGTCCCTATGCAATTCACTCTTAAAGTTGAAGATGGTAAGTATAAATGATGTTATCCCTAATTATCCCGGTTTTGTGGATATGGGAACCACGGCGCCAGCCACCAAAGTGCAATGGGGGCAGCAGCCGTATGCTTCCTGAAAGCTAAAATAATAACAGATAATAAGATGATCCACTCCAGGGCCTGCCTGTGGAAACAAGGCGGCTATTCCTCTCTGGAGTTCCTGTTGAAACAGGCTTCCTGTTGAAACAGGGAAAAGTACTAAAATAAAATAATTCCAGGGCCGACCTGTGGAAACAAGGTGGCTATTCCTCTCTGGACTTCCTGTAGAAACAGGGAAACAAGATTACGATTTCTTTCTTCCCAGGTATTTCTTGAAAAAGAAATCCTGAGGGAGTGCTGCTGCAGATTCTAACAAGAATCAAAGAAATAAAACACAGGGTATCTATTTTCTGGTTCCAAACCACTTCCTCTCTTCACCTCGATAACCCAAAACACGTAATCTATAAAAGCAGCAGACTTACTTAGTTACGAAACAAAAATAAAACAAAAATAAAGGTTAGCCTTGCTAACAAAAATGAACTACATCTGTAGAACTTCCACCTGGGGACCTGCCTGTTGGGGCGGTTACTTCCCGGTATCCGAGTAGTGTTCTCAACGGTATGAAAGCCGGAGATCAACTCTCTCCGAAACACGAATTGCGTCGGCTTTTATAGATTCCGTGACACCACCCCACTTAGAGGGGAAGAGGGGAAAAGTGCGTTTGGAGTTCCTTTATTAAGAACCCCTAAACCTTACACTTCTCCTCCTAAAACTAAGCTAAAACTAACTTAAACTAAGGTCACGAATCTACAGCTAACTACAAAACGTATGACAATTATTTCCTATATGCCAACATCACTTTATCAGTGTTACAAATTGTGGCTTTTACAAAACTTACAAAATCAAAAAATCAAAAACTTATTTACTTATAAGAATCCTGTCAAAATTTAAATATTATTATTTACTTAAAACCTTCTGTCAAACTTTAAATATTATTATGTGCTTAAAGCACTCTGTCAACTGACTTCAAATTATACTTAAAACATTCTGTCAAAATCGAATTCAATTATTAATCAACATTCTAATACTGGATAATTCCTCTAGCTTAATTCACAAAAATATTAATTATGTTCCACCCCACTCTGAGTGAAACTTACCCCAAAAGAAATAACTTGAACTTTCCCTTTTTAGTCCACCCCACTTAGAGGTGACATGCCTAATAAATTAAATAATTGAGGGACTTTTCCTTTAGTCCACCCCACTTAGAATCAAAAATCAAAAATAAAGTTTAACTGTCTAAATCCACCCCACTTAGAATGTAAAAGTTGTTACGAAAAACAATACACAAATAACTCTCTATCAGTACCGCTAACTTTCTAAAAATCACCTTAGCCCTACTTAAACATTTGGAAAAAATAAATACATAAAGAAAAATGGCAACCTGCCAAAACAGTCATAGAAATGACTACAGCAAGTCCACTACAGCCTCTCCTAGGTCTGTAAACCTGTGAACCTCGCTATCCGGGACGAAACCCGACCAGAAAACCGGGACGAAACCCAACTTGAAATCTGGATTTAAAACCAAATGTAATTAAATCCCCTAACAATCTTTCTGGCCCGTGACCTGTACTCATTAGTAGCGTACTAGAGTCCCATAAAAAAAACTTAATTTAAACAGTTAAAATCAAAAGAAAAATAAAGAGAAAGTATGACTTAAAATCAAATAAAATACACAGTAATTAATTAACTTAAATCCCCTGAAATGATTACTAACATGTTTACAACCCGAGAATTTACTTCTGCTCTGAAGAATTATCCTTTACAAATTACTTACTGGCTTCTGCCTTAGAGAATTTACTAAAATGAAAATTTCAAATTTACTAAACTTTAAACTTTAAATGGCTTCTGTTCTGAAGCATGTGACCATTAATACCTTAACAACTAAATTATCGCCTGATACTAAAAATAAAATAAAGGTCTCCTAACCTTGCCTAACAAGCTAACTGACCCTAACTAAAAATTAACATAATACTGAAAATTGACGGGCGGCAACTTTGGTTTAAGCACCACCGTGTCTAAAATAACTTTTTACAAACAAAATAAATGTGGTATTTCGGCGGGCGGCAAGCTTATTTAAGCGCCACCGAGCTCCAACTCCCTTTTCAGAGATATATGTGGGTAACAACACACAGGGCGGCAGCTTTTTGCTGAAGCGCCACCGTGTCCAAAATACATACATAAATAAAAATAATACCTCTTCAAATATACAAAAATAAATAAAAATAGCCTTAAAATTAATTTACAAAAACTTAACCTAAACTTAAACCTAATCACTCTACAAGCGTCTTTACACTTCGCGGCACTCTATGAGCGTCCGGAAAAATTCACAGCACTCTATGAGCGTCTGTGAGCCCGCGCACTACACTATCGCCTGAACCATGTTCCTGGTTTCAACGCGCGTGCAAGCGACTTCCTGACCGTGCGACCAATGCGCTGGTCATTGCGTCTGGCGCGATCGGGTGCCATGCCTGTGGGGTCATCAGGATCGGGCGGCTCTGCTCGATCCTCATCAGTTGGTAGGTCCATGACCATAAAACAGCTGGATTCTGGCTGACGTGATGGTGACAGTGTTGTAGGACGGAGTCCTTGGCGTTCTAGTCTCTCCAAATCCAGTTCGCGTAGCAGTCGGAGGAAGCGATCCCTGGTAACTAAGAAACCGTGCCAACAATAGGATTCTGGCTCACGAGGGATCCCCAATTCGTCAAGTAGTTTGAGGAACTTGGCCTTAGTGATTAAAAAGTTGGTCCAATCGTATTCTCCATCATTACGGGGGTACGGATCGTTGATGGTCGGCTTCACATGAGCTATTGTAGCTTCCGGGGTCGTCGCACGTGTAGACGAACTTTCTTTGATTTGTTTTGACGGATTTGGTTCCTCGTCTGTAGTCTCATCTTCCGTCTCGTGGTGAGAATCTACCACGGGGTTCTCGTCGCTTGAGGTTCCGTCGCTGGCGGAACTAGTACCACTTCCGCTTTCGTCTGAACTAGTCGTCCGGGTTCTTCGCCGTCGTTGTCTTGGTTTCCTAGGTCGTAGATCGTCTAAATGGCATTTAGCATGTGTCCCGTCTTTGTCGATCGTGTAGGTGGCTTCTCCTAACACCTCGATAACGGTATGTGGTCCTGTCCACGTCTTATCGAATATATCCCGTCGGGGGTTGAAGTTACGGCACCACACCTGTTCGCCTACTCGGAACGTTTGTGCCGGTTGTCTTGGTGGGGGTGCGTATTTTAATTTATACTGTCGTTGGCGTCGGTGTGCTTCTTGTCTAGTTTGTTCCATTTCTGCTGTCCGCTGCTCATTGTCAAGTTGGGGTTCCATCCCTGTCCATTCACCTGGACGCCGCAATTCTTGGCCATACAATAATTTTGCAGGGGTTTCTCCCGTTGCTTCGTTTCTCCTCGTCCTAAGGACGTACAAAATCTGCGGTAAGTGGAGATCCCAGTTATTATCGGATTCCTCTATCATTATTGCGCGAAACGCCTTTTTCATCTCCTGCCACCGCCGCTCAACAGGGTTAGCCTGTTGGTGGTATATGGGAGATGATATCCATCGTATGGCTTTTTGTCGGCACATTCGGTCGAATGCTTCTGATCTAAAACGGGTATCAAAGTCTGACCGTATGATCGCTGGAGTTCCCCATTCAGCGAATACTTCCTCTTTTAAAAACCTCAATACATCTTGAGCATTTACTTGGGGATAGGCCTTGGCCTTTACGTATCGCGTAAAAAGGTCTGATACGGTAATAATGTATCTGTTCTTTCGTCTGGACTCCTTATACGGCCCCATAATATCTATAGAAAGGGCATAAAATGGGCAAGAAGCTTGTAAATCCCCCTGGGGTGCGCTCTGCTGTAGTTTGCCTCGTTTCGTATGTGCACATACGTCGCACTGCTGTACATAGTCTCTGACGTCGCGATCAATATTGCTCCAATACATTGAGCGTTTTATTTGTCGGGCCGTCTCGGGCGCTCCTGGGTGCAAGGCGTCTTCGTGGTCGTGGTAGGTGGCAATGACCCCCATTTGATTTATCCGGGGTACCACCAGACGCGGTCCCTCGGGTGAGGTCTTGTATAAGTATCCGCCCCCCTGCTGAAGTGATACCACCAGGGTCCCCTGAACTCTGGTGGAGCTTCAGCCAAATGTTGCCATAGTCGTATGCTGTGCAGAGTCTCTTCATCAGTTTCTTGGGTTTGTTTCACCCGGGCAATTATCTCCGTCGTGTCGACAATATACGCTGGAGTCACACTAACAATCGGCGGAGCAACCTTACTCATTACCGCTGAGTCGTCTTTAATTTTTTTATTTTTATCGTCCTTCGATAATTTCGCCATTAAGTCTTTATAGACTTCATATACTTGTGCTGGAGTCAAGAACCCCTCCTCTGGTGGTTCTGCGACGAATTCGTCGTCATCTTGAGGTTCTGTATCCTCTTTGGCTGGTTCGTCTTGATTAGGTTCCATAAATCGGCCGTAGATCTGCTCATGCAGACCGTTAACGACGGCTAGTGTTAGCTCATCGCTCTCGTCAATATCGTATATGCCACCGTCATAAAAATATACCTCGGTTGGTTTATGATCCGCGGGTTTCTTAACTTGACGTGCGGGTTCCTGATCTGGTGGTTCCTCTACGAGAGGTTTCGGCTCAATAGCCAATTTTGGTGGTCCCGTGTTGCCCTCGTGGGAACGCTTGGTTTAAAGCGGGGCCTCCGCAGTTGTAGCATTTTAGATTATGTCCCTGGGATCTATTCTGATCTAGTCGGGGCTGGAAACGGTTTCCCGTATTCCGGTCCTGGTAGCGCATATTCTGATCCCTATTTCCTGAATAATTTCGGTCACGTTGTTCCGGGATATTGCGTCGTTGTTCCGACCGCTGATTGTGGTTTAATCTTTCTTCATATGCGTACATCATTGCTTCCCAGTCTTTTTCTAACCTTTTGCCCGTCTATCAATTTTCCTTCTTTCCCCCAGGGAATGATCGAAGTGGGCCTCTTATTTCTGGTTTGACACGTTTAAAAATGTTTTGGGGCCTTTTCAGTAGCCCTAGGTAAAACCGTACCCTGGGCCCAATTTCTTAATAAAAGCCTCTGCGGGTTTCGGGCTTTTTTTTGTTCCGCTCCTGTTTTGGCTAAAAGACGGTTCCTGGTTGTTGTGCGTCAAAGTTACGCAGTAAAAGTTAATTGCTCCCGGTTGATCCTTCCCAGCATAATAACCATACGTCTCCGGCTTTCCGGAATTGTTGGCCGGGGTCCTTTCTGCGGAATCCTATTTTGCTTACAATATTCCTGGATATTTTCCAGGAACAACACAGGGTCCTCAGTATCCTCTCCAGAATAATGTGGAGTTACAGTTGTTATGTCCTTTTGGTGAATATACAAATTCTCCATTGTTCTGTTTAACTGCGTTAAAA
>JAHBCN010018849.1:0-16531 GCA_019359885.1 Listronotus oregonensis
TACCCTTTTTTTGGATCGGGGAGGCAAAAAAACAAGCAGAACTAGTGTTTTAGAAATGTACAGACCCATTTTTCACATTTAAAATTGGAAAAAACTGTTCCTTATTTTGTTGCTCAATAACCGTATAAAATTAAACTTTGGGGTTTTTGGAAATATTCGTTGCTCAAAACTAGTTTTTATTATTTTCGGGATTCCCCAAATTCGTCTGTTGAGCGTAACAGAAGAATCTATTTTCCCCTATGAATACAACCAGGCAAGCATGTATATTTATTTCTGTTTACTAAGCATTTCCCGAAAGTGATTTAAAGATTGTTGTTGTAACCACTTAAATTGGTTTTTTTAAAATTTTTTTAAGCGTTAATACTGAAGGTCATACTGGACTAGGGATGCGGATGTTCATCGATGGTCTAAAAACATCGATGGTTGGTTGATCGATGATCGATGTTTTGTATCGATGGTCGGGTATCGAAAACGTCGATATAACATCGATGTTCCCTTATAACATCGTTTTTTTTCAAATGTAAAAATTTTTTTAAATCAAATAATCTTAAGGATATACTAAACATTTATACTTTCTTTGTTCCAAATTTGGGGTAAAAATAAATTTATATAAGATTCGGTCTTAAAAAAATTAAACATACGTTTTAAACTGCTTTAAGCAAACAACCCCTTTATTTATCATACTACCTCAATTTTTAAAAACACTAAGACCTATATTGTTAAATTAATATTATTAGACAAAAGTAATATAATTAATTTTATTGAATAATATTATGTAATTAATAAATATAATTCAATATTATTATTTATTAGAAAAAAATAAGTAGCCACCCCTGATAATGAATCTTTTTTAAATTTCCCGAGCCGAGCCGCACCCCCAAAAGATCATAGTGTCGCGGCTCTTTTGACCCCCTTTCTAGTTGGCGGTACGTTAGGGATCTAAAAAGTAATAGACCATAAACGAACCATCGCATTGTACCATCGATGTTAGAAAAACATCGATGGTGTATGTTCAATATATCGTTACCATCGATAGTCGGGTTTCGATGTTGCCATCGATGTTTAACATAGATGTTTTTTTTTTATGTCGCATCCCTTTTTTTGTCTAATAATATTAATTCTAAAAATATAGGTCTTTTTTTTTTATAAAAATTTTTGGGTATTATGTATAAAAAAGGGGCGAAATTCAGTTCGTTTAAAAAACATTTAAAAAAAGGGTATGTTTAAATTTTTTTTTTTTTTAAAGACTTTTTGGGGGAACAATAACTTTAAAATTTTTTCCCCCTTTGGGTAACGGGCACCCCCTAATATTTGAACCTTTTAAGATTATTTGTTTTTTTGAATTTTTTCTTTTAAAAAATTCGTTTTTTTGGGGCAAGATCGATGTTTTGGGGATCCCCAAAAAAAGGGGGCCAAATCGATCTAATCTAACCCCTCGTTTTTTTGGGAACCTCTGAACCGCGCTCCTCTTTTTCCCCCTATGAATACAACCAGGCAAGCACTATGCTATATTTGTTTCTGGTTTACCAAGCACTGCAAAAAAGCTTTTTTAAACATCTGTAAGTCAAAAAGGCCTGTTTTGGATTTAGTGTTTTTAATTTAAATTTTTTAAAGGGGGTTAACCCAAAGGGCCCCTTACTAGACTACTTTTTTTAGAAACTATTAATTTTGGGAATTTTTTTAAAAGGGGGTTTCAACCTTTCCCCCCAACCGGACTTAAACACTGTTTTATATTTAAAAAAATTTTTAAATATGTATCTAAATATTATCTAAATCTTTGAATGCTAAGTAATGCTAAGGCAATATTTTTTTCTTCCTATAAATTGGGCCCCCTTTTTTATAGAGTTTTTAAAAAGGGTTTTTTAGAATTCCCAAAAAACATGATATAAACCCACCTTTGGCTAATAGTTATAATGAGATTTTCCCAAAATTTAAAAGATGTTATACTAGCCATGGATTTGGACAAAATGCCTTACGGTCTAGCTTTTGTTAGTCGTGGCAATAGGTCGGGGTTTTTTTTATTAAATATTCCTTATTACCCCCGTTGGGGCCAGAACAAATCTAAGTTGTTAATTTGAAAACCCCCCTTTTGTGGTAATTTGTCAAAATTAAGAAATTAAATTTTGGGCCCATCTAATTTTTAAAAAACAGTAATGACAAATTACCAGAAGGTGACCCCTATAACAGGCCAAATGAAAAAACCCGTCCCCAAAATAAAATAAAAACACACTATTTAAAAATCTACGGGATTCTTTAATAAAAAAAAAAAAAAAGGGTTAAAATGAAAGTTAATAAGGCCCTTTTTCAAAAGTTAACAAAGATCTTAAGCGCAAGTTTGCAAAAACCCTTTTCAACCGCTACTTACAATCAAGCTATAAATTAAGGGTTTTTAAAAAATTAAAAAAAAAAAGGTAATTGAGCATAGGTGGAAATAGTTACAAGAAATTTAAAATTATATGTTACTTAACCCCCAGTTTTTAAAAAAAGGGGACTGCTTAATAAAAACGTTTTAAAAAAAAAAGGTGTGCAACTTATTGCGTGCTCCTCTACGTGGACTGAGTCAGGTCTCAAATTTAAAACTTCTAAACCCCACTGCCCCGATGTTAGACTTTTGTGAAACTACGGACTGGTCGTTAAAATAAAGGAGTTTTAAAAAACCCCACCAACGGGGAGACTTGGTTGTTTGCAACAGGCTTAAAAAGGGCCACGTGTTCGTCACGGGACCCCGGAAAATTTTCCAAACTGGGTAAAAAAAAAGAACGTAAAGTGAAAAGAAAGGGATACGTCAAGGAAATAAAAAAAAAAAACCGGCCTTTTTCTGGGGAAAAAATATTAAATTACTAAACAGGGAAAAAAAAAAACGTGTCTTTTCAGGTTGGTTTTTTTACATTTGGGGAAAAAAACGAATTTATGCAAAATATTAATGAAAAGCTTAAATAGGGGGGGAAAAAATATACCTTTATGGGGGTCAAGATGGAAAAAAAATTTTTAAAGGTTTTTACAAAGATACCCCAAGGAGTTTTTTCCAAAACCAAAAATTGCCTTTCGACAGCTGGGCCGGTTAGACAAAATGTTTTAAAAATTTTTTCTCTCGATGTCGAAGAAAAAAACATTTTCTATAAAGGGGGTTTTAAAAGTCGATCTGCAGTCTTCCAGAAATCGGACCGCTTACAAACCAAGGTTTAAAAAATTACGTGAAATCCCCCCCGCTTTCATCAATCCAAATAAAGAATAGATTTGCATAAAAAATTTCACCAATAAAAGAAATAACCCTAAAATTTTCCCCAAAAAACCCAAAGGAAAACCTGGGGTTTTGGAACCAAAAAATTTTCCCCCCTAAAAAAGCTTTTCAGGCTGCCGCGACCGTTCCCTTAAGTTTCAGCGTTTAATTCACGAGACGGCGCGCGCGGGTAAATTAACAAAATATGGCGAATGCGTTTTGAAATTAATATTCCCTTCAGTAATTGAGATATACCCCCCAAAAAAAATTTTTTAAGCCTAAATGCTACTTCCTGTTACACTGCCCTCCCCAAAAAAAAAAAAATTAAAAATTTTTTTAAATTTTTAATCAAGGAAATATTTGGGGAAACTTTATCCATAAGACTAAATATTCAACTAAATAACTAAATAGAAAAATGGTTATGGCGCGCACGCGAACCCCAAACCAGTAACGGTGCCAAAACGATCCCCAGGCGTGATCAAGGCTAAGGGGGAAACCGGAAAAGAACAAAACCAAGGGCACCTCGGGTACCTTCCAACGTGGATTTAAAATGGTGGATTCTGGTATGTCCGGGTGACAATCGCCATCTCCGAAACCACAAAAAAAACATCTTACCTAAAAAAAAAAAAAATGAATTTAACCCTTTTTTACTCCCCAATTACCCTCGGCTCCCAAAAAAAAAAACCCCCCCCAAATAAGCAAAAAAGGGGGCCGAAAAAAAAAAAAATTTAAAAGGGTTTAAAGGGAAAAAAAAACTTTTAAGCAAAAAAAAAATTTTTTTATATGAACCAAGGACTTTCCATATCCCCGGCTTTTTTAGCAAACCCCACCTCGCTGAAACAGGAAAAAACCGGGAAAAAAATATTTAAATCTAAAAACGGGATCCCCAAATTTTTCCCTCGTTCCCCAACCCCCGACTAACGATTTGGGGAACCTTTTGTTTTCAAACCCCTGCCTATCATGGTCTTTCACATGATTCAACCGGGGATGCCCGGAAATGCGAATTTTTCCATCGCCAACACTCGTTTAAAAAAAAAACCCGTTAATCGAAACTCCAAAAACCCAAAAAAAGAACGGCCCTTTTAAGAAAAATTTAAAAAAAAACTGGAGCATTGACGGAAAAAAAAAAAAAAAAAAAAAAAAAAAAAAAAAAAAAAACCCAAAAAAAAGGTAAAAGGGGGCGGGAAGTCACAACTGAAAAATTCCAAATGCTTCACCGAAGATCTTAAAGTGTCCACCTGGTCAAGAACAAAACACCAGAATCTGACATGCCTATAAACCGACCATCTCAAACCCCTAAACTCATATTAAAGGATACATTCGAGTGAACGTTATCGAGGGAGGTGTTCTTTTTTCCCAAACCCACTTAAACTTAGGCGATAGCAAGTTACATATCAAACCGAAAATTTAATTAATCTTAAAGTTATTTTTTTCCCCCGAAAAATTTTTACAGATCGCGATCCTAAACTAAACTATGTTACATTTTAGTCTGGTATTTAATTTACACCTAATCTAATCAAAAAATTTCTGAACTAACATTTTTTACCCGCTGAAAAAAATTTTTAATTTTTAATTTTAGCCGCAAGTAAAAAAATTTTTTTTTTTTCCCCAACAATTTTAAAATTTATTTCAGAATCCCCCAGCCTTTTTAGATTGATTATTTAAAAAAAATTTAAAAATTACAAGATATCTTCGGGCCCTAAGCTATTTTAAAGGCCCAAAAAAATCGTCAGTTTGTCCGAGTGAAAAAAAAAGTACGTCATCATAATGACCCTTTTTTTCCAAAAGAAAATAAACAAAATGTTTAATTAAAAAGGCCCCAAAAAAAAGACAAAACTTAGTGCTTAAAAAATTTTGACTAAGTGGGGGCCAAACAAGGTTCGCCCCCCCCTAAAGAAAAAACCCCTTTTTTTTGCTAATAATCGAAAAAAATTTAAATTTTTCGAACAAAAAAAAAAAAGGTTTTTTTTTTTTTTTTAAAAAATTTTCATAAAATGTTCAAATAAACTAGAATTACTAAGGATACTTTAAAAGGGTCTGACAAATTAGAGTTAGACCCAAAGTATGGTTTCAACTTAGAGACATGCCAAACTCCGGCATCATTCCAAAACCAAGTTGTCTAGTTCATACCTATCTTTGAACAAAATTTTCAACCCCACAAAAACGAAGCGATCAGCTAGCTTAGCTGAAAAATCTTTGCCGCATTAGATAATAAAAAATTTTTTTTCCCCTTTTTCCCCCTTTTTCCCGGTGATCCCTTCTCCTAAGGTTATATTGGTGACAATTTCTCTGATACGCGGTATCAAGTTTTTTTGAACTTCAGTAAAAGTAATGGAATTTTTTTTAACTCTTTAGTGTACGTAGCGCGATCGCAAAGTTCAAGTCTATATTGCCTGCATCCACCTCATCATAGAAATTTCCCAAAAATGGGACTTTTCGTCCGAAAACAATGTAGTTGGGACTAAAATTAAATGACTTCTGAGACAGAAAATTTTCGGGGGTGAGGTAATTTCGTATGTGAAGATCCCAATCTTTATGTGATTCTTTAATATAACAGCGTATGGCTGCGCCAAAAAGTTCTATTTATCCTTTAAAAAGGGGTTTACTTGAGGGTGGTAGGGGACAATTAAACCAAACTTTTAATATTTATCTATGGGTTTTTTAAAAAAATTTTCCAGTGTGTGCTGGTGCATTATCAAAACCCAAAATACGGGGTACACCGTAAGTTAAGAAAATTTTTCCCCAAAAAAATTTGATATATTTTGAGCAGTCGCCGCCTTAAAGGTTGAGATAGTATTTTGGGGAAAAATAATCTAAAAGCAACGACTAAAAAGGCGTTCTGTCTAGGACTACGTGGGAACGGTCCCATAACGTCTACTGCGAGTAGTTCAAAAGGAAAAGATTTTTTTTTCTGTGCACCCATGACCCCCAAAACGAAAAAAACTTAGGCATTTTTTGACTATGACACGTATTACATTGACGAACATATTTTAAAACATCTGATCTCCCCCGGGCCAGTAATAACTTCTTGTTTTCCTTTTTAAAGTTTTAAGATAACCCAAATGCCCCGCCAGATGATGGGCTGTCATGACATTTAAAAAGTATTTTTTTTCGCTGAGAAGGGGGAACTACGAGTTTCCATTCAGCGACATTATTTTTTTAAAGGCAATTTAAAGGGTTTTTAAAAATAAATCCGTCCTTAACGACAAAATGGGAAAAAATTTTGGATCATTCAAAATCTTCTCCCTAAGAGAAATATACCAATCGTCAAGATCATCCGGTTACATCAAAATGTTAACATCAGCTGTCGGCTCTGATCTCGACAAAAAATCGGGCCCAAAATTTTTCCCCTTTTCCCCATTTTTTCCCCCAAAGTCTCTTTGTATTGTTGTGAGCCATCTAGCAAGTTTACCCTGAGGATTCTCAAGTTTACGAACCCCACTGAAGACTAGCGTGGTCAGTTTTTCCTGAAATTTTTGACCCTCGACGGGGGAACGAAACTGTTTGACCCCAAAAAAAATAAGGCAAAAAATTCTCTGTTGGAGTGGAAAGATTTCTTTCGGTACGGGGAAGGGCTTTTACTGGCATATGCGATTACTCTATCTACACCATTTTTACTTGCATGAGAACCGCCCCCACCCCCGTATGCGTTTTCGTCCAATCTATACAAAAAGGGAGCAAAAAAACGGGTGATGTAAAATTGGGGCCGAAAAAAAACCCTTCCTTTTTTCCCCTTAAAGTTGCTTCTGCCTCATCGGGTTCCCCTTTGATAGGTTGATTCTTGCCACGACCTTTCAACAGGTCTTCCCCGGAAAAAACTAAAGTACTAAAATGGCTAACAAACCCCCTTTCCATGAACCATAGACCAAAACTCTTTATTTTGTGTTGTCGTCTTTGGTCTTTTTGACTCTCTCCCTTTTGCCCTAACTTTTTGGGTCTGCCCCAAGTCCAGAACCATCAACAAAAAAAAACCAAAAATTTTTCCGGGTTTTTTTAAAAAAATTTCATTTTTTTGAAATTAACTGTTGGTTAGCATTTTTAAAGGCGGGGGTGGACTTCTTTTTTGGGCTGAAATATGGTCATCGAAACTGCTTGAAAAGGCAATTAAATCATCCAAGTAACAAAAAAAACCCTTTTGGGTGCAATTCTGGTCTGAAAATAAATCCATCAAGTGTTGTTGGTTTTGTGCTGCATTTGTTAACCCAAAAAAGGGAATACAGTAAACTGGGGAAAAACCTCTAGAATTAAAAAAAAAAAGGTTTTTTTTTGGAATTTCAGAAAGTGGGGAACTGCCAAAAAAAATGCCTCAAATCGATACTTAGAGATAAACTTCGCATCTCTCAGCATGGTAAGTGTCACTCCTGGGGAAAGGGAAGGGGAACCTTTTTTCGTGACCTGGTTTTAAGAAGGGGCCAATCAAAACCAAAAATTTAAATTTTCCCTTCTTCTTTGGAGTCATGAAGGGGAAACCGGGGGGAAATTCCCCCGGACTGCGAGAAGGTTCGATTACCCCCAAATTTTAACATTTCATCAACTTCCTTGCGAAGGTGTCCCATCATAAAAGGTGACAAACGATACTGCCCTTTTTTAAAAAGGGTTTTGGGGTCGCCAGTGTCGATATCAACAACTAACTTGTCAGTTCGACCTAGCCCATCTTCCGAAGATAAATCCCTAAACATGTCAACTATTTTTCCCTTATTTTTTTTAGGCATAAGAGAAACAGACAAACCCCCCCTTGTTATCACTCTGTATATTATTTTTTCCGAACAACCAAAATTTTAAAATTTTTTTTTTTCCCAATATTCTCCAACTATTATTTTTTTAAAAATTTCATTTTAAAAAAAAAACCTACAAAAATCACTACCCAAAATAAGTCCCCCATTTTGGAAAAGGAAAAAAACTTTCTAAAATTTTACAAACATAGTCAAAACGAGTGGGATTTTTTCAAATTTGGATTTTTTGCCCCCGGCCAGCAGCCACGGGGTTCTTTCCGTTGTATCGAATAGTCTACTGGGGAAATTTTTTTTCTCTTTAGCAAATGGGCCTTTTAAATCCAATACAAGTTTGATTAGCACCCTTTTTTAACAATGCAACAACATTTTCATTTAAGAGGACTGAAATGTATGGTCTGTTATCTAAAAAAGGGTTTTTAACAAAAAGGGGGGGTGACTCTTAAAAAAAAAAATCTAATTTTTTTTTTCCAAGATTCCCAAAAACCCCTTAAAAAAAGTTACGGGGGGACAAAAAATTATTATTATTATTAACGGGGAGACTTTGCTTAAAAATTTAAATTCCAAAAAAACCGGCTATAAGTTTTGACTAAAGGAGTTTGCCCCCATCGGGGAAAAACCCATTATTGTTTTTTTTTTTTCACGAACCGAGTCTTTTGACAGTCACGTTTTTTTTTTCCAAAATTTTTAAAAAAAACCTCCTACGTGGTTCTGGGCAATTCCTGAAAACATGGCCACCTTTCTTGCAGTTATAACATATGGCTGTGACGTTATTTCCAGACCTTTCATTATTTTTTTTTTAAAACCGACTAAAAAAAACTAGAGCTAGATGGAGACTAAACATTTTTTTAAAACAAATCAGTTTCTAAGCAAAATTGGTCATTTAAACCGTACATAAATTTTTAAAATTAAATTTTGTAAAAAACCCAAAAAAAAATTTTTTTATAAAAAAAAGGGTTTTTAAAAAGTTTTTAATATCCTGAAAACCCCGGGCATTGACATATCTAGGCTTTTAAATTTTCGAATAATCTTTAGTTGTCAGGGGTTGGTGACACAGATAATCTAGAAAATAAATTTAACATACTTGAAACGTACAAGTTAACTGACTCGGTTTTCCCCTTGGAACTACCTTTGATTTGATCTAATAAAATCTCTCATAATCCAAAGGGGGGAAACTTTTAATAGTCTAAGGAAATTTTTCTAAGAATTAAAACTATCCCGGTTCGCTCTAAACCAAGTAAGCGCGGGGGCCTTAAAGCCCAAACCCTCTTAAATAACTGTTCGTCTGTGACTGATCGGCCCTTTAAAATTCCCTCCCCCGTTCTAAAAGGGGTTTCCCCATCCCTTGAAAAAAAAAACCCCAAAATTTCCCCACACAGAAAAATACAGGTACGGGGAAAGGGTAGAAAAGATAGGGGCGAACTAGCAACGCGCCCCCCGAAGGGTTTTGCCCCACACCACTACCGGGGGTTGTAACCCCCCGGGGGACCGGTTTTAAAAAGGAAAATTTTTAAAAAATAAAAATTTAATTCCAAACATGTATTAAGCCAATCATTTTTCTGACTCCGCGTGACCGTCCACGTCTACAGCAGGTATTTTTTAAACTTTAAATTTATAAAAAAAACCAAATGAGCCTGGCCCCCAAACAAACGCCCTTTCATCAGATTCATTTCCCCGTAAACCCTTAAACTAAAGTTTTCAATGCGGTCAGCGTTACCGTAATAAATTCTTTTCCCCTGCAATAAATCAAACTCATCATCTGTTAAACTTTCGAAATTATATTATTCCTAACTAAAAATTTAAAAACCGGAAAAATTGTTTTTTTCTTCTATATTATCTTTAGAACAAAATGGAAAAGAATATTCCGAATTCTGATCTCAAACCCCAATTCAGATTGGGGTTAAAAAGGGTCAATTCACCCCCAAGGGGACGCATTATAAAAAAGGAAAAAAAAATCTCTTAAAAAATAAATTTAAAAAAAAATTTCAAAAAGAATTTTTAAAAAAAAATTTTGAACTCGGGTAATCATCCCCCACTAAATTAACTGTAAGTCTATCGAAACTTACAAGTCCAATCAAAATGCTTGGGGGAAAAATAAAAAAAAATGGGGAATACTCATTTTTAACCATACGAGTCACAAAACTTCAAAAAAAAATACCGGGAATCCCACCGGCAAAAAATTATAAAACCCCTATGCAAAGGAGAAAAAAAAAAAATTAAATTTAAGAATCAACGTTTAAAAATTTGAAAAAAATTTTTTAAATCAAACAAAAAAAAAAAAATGTCATAAAATTTTAAAAAAAAATTTAAAAAAAAAAATTTTAAAAAAAAATTAAACCCCTAAGTTTATTTTATGTTGGAAACCGGGGTAGTAAAAACCAAAAGACTACAAAAGTTAAAAAGGAATATTCAATTTTGCATAAATAAACTAGGAAAAATTTTTTTTTAACCCCTACAATAAAAAAATCAGGGGCCCCTTGGCTGTGCCACACCTTTAAAAACCACCTTTGGCTAATAAGATAATGGGGAAAATTTAAATTAAATGATGTTTACCTTAAAAGGATTTTTGGCAAAAAGCCCTTGGTTTTGGGGCGTTAGTCGTGGCAATAGGTCGTGGGTTTGTTATTAAATATTCCTTACTTTTTCCCTATCAAAGGCCCCAACAAATAACCCGGGGTTTTAATTTTTAAAAACCCCCTTTGTGGAATTTGTCACAAATTAAGGGGAAAATTAAATTTGGGCGCCATCTACAGTTATAAAAAAAAAATAATGACAAAAAAAGAAGGTGACCCCCCTAGACAGGCCGAAAAAAAACCCCACCCCAAATAAAAAAAAAAAAACAATTTTTTAAAAAAATAGGTATTCTTTAAATGGGGAAAAAAAAGAAAAAAAAAGGTTTTAAAAGGCCACTTACAAAAGTTAAAAAAAAACTTTTAACGCAATTTTGCCCTTACAACCGCTACTTAAAAATTTTAAGGCTATATAATTAAGGGTTAAAAATTAAAAAAAAAAGGTAATTGAGCATAGGGGGAAAAGTTACAAGAAATTTTTAAAAATTTATTTATAAAACCCAGATTTTTAAAAAACTGCTTAAAACGCTTTTAAAAAATAAAAGGGTAACTTATCTGCGTGCTCCTCTCGTGGACTGAGTCGGGGTCAAATATTAAACTAAAACACTGTCTATGTTAACTTCTTGTGCAATTTTGGACTGGGGGTTAGCAGCTAAAAAGGGCTTAAAAAACCGACTCAATCAAGGGTACCGGGGTTTCTTTCAAAAAGGGGTTTGGGGGGGCACGTTTGGGGGCCTTTAAAAACCCCCAAACTGGGTAAAGAAAAAAAAAAACGTAAAGTGAAAAAAAAACGGATACGTCAAAAGGAAAGGAAAAAAAACATAAACAAAAAATTTAAAATTCTTTGGGGGGAAAAAAAACGTTTTTTCGGTTAGGTTTTTTGCCAAGGAAAAAAAAAAAATTTTTCAAAATATTAATGGAAAAAGCTTAAATATAGGAAAAAATATTTATAGGCCCAAATGGAAAAAAAAATTTAAAGGTTTTTCAAAAATATCCTTTTGGGGTTTTTCCCCCAAAAAACCCAAAAAATTTTCCCCAACTGGGGGTTGACCCAAAGGGGTTTTTAAAAGGTCCCCAACTCTCGATGTCGAAAGAAAAGTGACATTTTTCTACGAAGGGGGTTAATTGATCTCCAGTCTTCCAGAAATCGGACCCCCTTTCAAAAAAGGATTTAAAAGTTCGTGAAATACCCTGCTTTCATCAAATAATGGCACGAATTTTTTTCTACCGGAAAATTTTTCCCCCCAAAAAAAAATAAAAACCCCTAAAGATTTCCCCCAACAAAAAATGGCACAAGGGTTTTTGGGATTTTTTAAAAAGAAAATTTTCCCATAAAGGGGTTTTAAATTTTTTTGCGACCTGTTCAAACTTAATTTTTTAGCTTTAAAATTCCAGCCCGGCGCGCGCGGGAAAAATTAACAAAATATGGCGAATCCTTTTAAATTTTAAATTCGCTTCAGTAATTGAGATATATCCCCAAAAAAAACTGTTGCCCAAATTTTTCTTCCCCTTTTGAGATGTTGATAACTCGGGAGTGTAGCATATCGCCTTGAGTTTCTTCTACATTACCTTCTGATGTATGGTTTAAAAGTTTAAAACAAGTTTTTTGGTCTTTTTTTTTTTTTTAATTTTTTTAAAATTTTTTTAAGTCTTTTTTTGGGAACATTTTGTAGTGTGTGGTTCTTTTTATTTATTTTCTTTTTTTTTGGTTTAAATTTTGTCCATGTTTTAATTTAATTTAAAAAACCCCGAAAAGAATTTTTTCCTTCTTTTAAAAAAGGGGGGCTGCCCCAAATCTTTATAAAAAAAGGTTTTCCAAAGCAAAATTTTTGGTTTTTAAAATAAATAACCCGGCAACCGGTTTTTTAACCCGGGTAGATTGTCACAAAAAAAAAAATTTTTTTTTTAAAACCCTTTTTTTTTTAAACCAAAAGAATACAAAAAATTTTTTAAAAAAATGGAAATTTTTCCCCGTTACGGACTGAATAATATGTAAATATTTTATTAATATATGGTTTGGGGCTTTTTTTAAAATTTTTTTGTTTAAAATTGTCCCCGTATGTTTTTTTTTTTTTCTATACAATAATTTTTTTTTTGTTTTTTTAAAAAAAATCGGGGTGGCACCCCTTGTCAAAAGGTCTTTATCTTGAAATCTTTTGGTTTCATGCGGACAACGTTTTGGCAAGGTCTTATATTTATATAAAAAAATTGGATATAATTTAAAAATAACCTTTGAATTCTAAAAAAAAAAAACAAATTTTAAAGGGGTGTGGGGGGATAAAATGGGGGCAACTTTAAAATTTGGAAAAATTTCCCCTTTTGGGTTGCAAATATTAAAGTTACTATTTCAGCATCTTTTTTTTTTATTTATTTTTTTTTTTATTTTATTTTAAGCCATTAACTTTTTTCAAAAATTTTAAAAAAAAACTTTTTTTGCGGTTTTTAGCGTATGGACTTTTTCCCATGCTTCCTAACTAGGACACGCGATATCCTAAACCAAACCGCCGCCTTTCCCCCGTACCCCCAAACCCCTGGGCCCAAAAAGTTTTAAAAATTCTAAAATTTTTTTCTTTTACCAAAACAAAGGTTTTTTTTAAAAAATTTAAAAATTTTTTTTCAAAAATTAAAACGCTAGTTAATGTTAGTAACGATAAATCGAAAAAAAAAAAAAATTCTCTAAAAAAAAATATTCCCCTAGAGGTCTTGACACGAACTTTATCGACTATAAAAAAAAAAATTTTTTATTTAAAAATCAAAACTTTTTACAAAAAAAAAAAATTAATTTCCCCTTATAAAAAAAACGTGACGAACCCCAAAAAAATAAATATGATTTTAAAATCCATTTTTAACCCTTTCCCTTTTTTTTTGAAACTTAACCCCAGGACAAATCTAAAATAAAAAAATGACTTAAAAAAATATTTTTTAAAATGACTTAAGCAAATAGAAAATCAATATCAATTCCAGTTTGCTAAAAAGTCAAAACCTACAAAAGTGGGGATAACAATGTTTTTTTTAAAAAAAAAACGAAAAAACAAGGCGAATTTTTGAAGTTATCAGAAGATGGGAAAAACCCGAAATCGTAGAAATAATTTTTTTACTGTGTTTCGATATATTAATATCTCAAATTAACAAATCTAAAAAACCTCCGTACCTGAAAACATTCAAAGTTTACAACGAAAACTTTTACTTTTAAAAAATAATAAAAAAAAAAAAACTGTACTAAATACGGTAATGATACGTCATGAAATCTTTTTAACAATTAATTGCTTTAAACATTTCTTCTAAAATTAAAAAACCCCTTAGGATTTAAATGGAAAATTCCCGGGAATAACGCATTTTTTTTTTTGTGACCTTAAAAAATTTTTAAAAAAAGAAAAAAAATTTTTAAAAAACGGAAAAAATATATTTAAATAGTTTTGCTAATTTGGCAAAACAAAAAAGGAAAAATTTTTTTTTTCTATACAATTAATGTTTTTTTCTTAAAAATTAAAAAGAATTTTTGTTTTTTTTTTAAAAAAACTTTTTTTCCCGAGCTGTCGAGTCGGGTGGGCCCCTAAAATTTGTTAAAATTTATTCGGAAACCCTATGCCCCAAAATGTTATTAAATTTTTAAAAATTTTTCACTTTCCCCTTCCTAAAGGCGTCATTTGTTTTCCCACGTTAAATTTAATTGATTTTTTTAAAATGAAAAAAAAATTTTTTATGTAATAAATACTTCTTTTTTAAAAAAAAATTTTTTTTTATATTTTTTTATTTAATTTTTAAAATTTTTATAGAAATCAAAAAATTTTAATTGTTTTTTTTAAAATTTTGCATTTAATATAAAAAAAAAAAATGACCAAATAGTTAGAAATTTCTAATTCCCAAATAAATAGTATTTTTTTTTTTAAAAAAATCAACAAAATTTTATAATATTTTTAAAGGTTCCTATTAAACATTTGAAAACAAAAAAACTTTTTTTAGGGGAAAACCGGGGTTTTTAAATTATATCTTAAAAATAATTTAAAAAAAATTTTTTTAAAGCGTCAGTCATCATTTAGGTTTCAATATCTTGGTCCATTTTTTTGGGATAAATTTTTAAATTTTTTAAAAAAAAGATTAAAATTTTTTTTTTTTTTAAAAAGAAATTTTTTTTTTTTTTTAAATCGAATTCTTTAATTTAAAAAAAAAATAAAATTAAAAAATAAAAAAAAAAAATTAACAATCCCTCAAAAATTGGTAAAAAATGCAAAAAAATGACAAGATTTTTTTAAAATTTAAAACATTAAAATCAAAAAATTTAAAAAATGGATGACATTTTCTTAGTCTTTGTTTTTTTTTATTTTGCTAAAAAGAAAAAAATTTTATCTTAACGTACCCTCTTGATTCTCTCCCAATTCCTTCCCAATTTCCAGTAATAATGTGCAGTTTAAAAAGGTTTTAAAATTGTATGTTTTCAGCGGCCGTGTTGGGGGCCCCGGCCGTCACACTTTTTTAAAACATTTAGGGTTTTTTAAGATAATTTTATTTTTTCCAAAGTATGGGGTCCCTTTTAATCAATATACACTGTATCTTCTTTCATATTAAAATAAATTAGAAATTAAATATATTTAAAAAAAAAAATTTAATTTAAATACAGAAAAAAAAATTTAATAATTTTTTTTTTATAATTTCATTCACCAATTAAATTTTTATTTAATAAATTTTGTTTTATACTTCTCTTAAAAAAAAACCCTAAAAAAAAAAAAATTTTAAAGGTTTCGCCTCCCTAAAAATTTAAAACCCTGGACTGAATGTCCAGATATCCCCAAACCCTTTTAAAAACTCGTAACCGCCATGCAATTATATGGAGAGCTGGTACTAGGCTCGGTCCTGGTAAAAAGCTAAATTTTATTATATACAGGCTGCGTTTTTTTCGACAAACGATGTGCAATTCGTCAGAAGTCCCCTGAATGCAATAAGAAAAGGGGAGGGGTTAAACATGTAATTTTTTTACGAATTTTTTTTGACTAGGTACATAGCTGAAAATTTGTCCGTATAGAAGATGATATTAGAAAATCGGAAAAAAATTGTCAGAAGTCTAGGGAAAGATAAATGGTCGTCAGAAGTCGCCAAAAAAAGCAAAAAATTTTCTAAAATTTTGTCACTCGAACATTCTGACCTTTACAAAATTTTTTTTTCAATTTTAAATTACATCAAATTGTCAGAAGGCTAGGTGGGAAATAGGGGATATTATCAAAAATATGGTGTCGGGCCACCGCACTATCATTTATCTCGTATTTTATATATTTATCCATCAAGTTCACCGACAATGTGTCAACATAATTTAAGTGTTAGAAAATGCTATTGCTCAACTGTCAGAACTAAATTGGGGAAACATTGCTAATTATTAATAAATTCCTAATTCGAAAAAAAAAAAAAAATATTAAAAAAAATATGATTAATGTTCATACATAAATACGTGAAAAATTTTTTTATACGTAATTTTTTTTTCCTTTATACAAATATATTCTTTAAAGTCATCAAATTGCCTTAACAAAAATTAAAAAAACCTTAACTGTTCCCCTATCAGTGAGAATATCTTTCCTGTTGGTGGCAATTGTGGCCTTTTAAAACCCTTTAAATTCATATTTCGATCCATCCAAAATTCACCCCAATTTTTTTAAATTTTAATTCGTATGGGTCAAATAAGTTGGTTTTCCCCCTTTTGGGGAAAAAGGTGCCTTTCCATATGTTGGAATTAACATAGCAAGGTGGAAGCAAGATGCATTGCTTTAAAGGTTTTTTTTAAAAAACCTTAATATTTTTTTATATAATTCCGGTGAAACAGTTTTACCGTGGTTCTTTTTTTTTGCAGTTTAATGTATTCCTTTTTAAAAGATACAATGACGGAAAACGTTTTTCTTTTCTCAGCTGTATTAAATCAGTAAAAGCGTTGTGATATTTTTAGATTTCATAAGTATTTTATAAGGACTTTTCCCTTTTCTAAAAAAAACGGGATTATAATTTTGTCCTGTTAGCGCGTGAAATCC
>JAHBCN010018850.1:0-16601 GCA_019359885.1 Listronotus oregonensis
AATCAGAATGCTACAAATTTTAAAAAAGAAACTTACTTTAATACGGTGATAAAAATAAACAAAATGTTTAAATAAGATAAGGTCACACTGTTATTGCAGTGAACAACAGTGGCTGCTGCACCATTCAGGATGTTACAAATTTTGAAAAAAAAACTTTGTTTCATTTTTGCATACAGAAGGCATATACGAAGTGCAATAATGAGACGAAGTCTCTTCGCCGGCAGTGTTATTGCAGTGAACAACAGTAGCTGCTGCACCAAACAGGATGTTACAAATTTTGAAAAAGAAACGTCGTTTCATTTTTGCATATACAAGGCATATAAAAAGTGCAAGAATGAGACGACGTCATTTCCGGAATTTGTTTTAAAAGAGTGTATCTTCAATAAAGACAGAGATAATACTGTAATAAATATAAACAAAATGTTTTAATTAGATAAGGTTACAGTATTATTCCAGTGGACAACAGTAGCTGCTGCGCTACACAGAGTATTACTAATTTCGAAAAAGAAATTTCGTTTCATTAATGCATATACGAGGGATATATGAAGTTCAAGAATGAGAAGACATCTCGTTGCGGGAAATGGTTTTAAAACAGTGCATCTTTAATAAAGACAGATAATTTGCTATGACGAAAATATATAAAATGTTTGAACAAGATAAGATAACAGTTTTATTTGGTTAGGCTGCTGCGCTACATAGAGTGTTTTAAATTTCGAAAAAAAATCGTTTTATTTTTGCATATACGAGGCATATACGAAGTGCAAGAATAAGACGAAGTCTCTTTTCGGAATTCGTTTTAAAAAAGTGTATTTTAAATAAAGACGGATATAATGCCGTGATGAAAATGAATAAAATATAAATAATTTAGAATAGATAGACACATATAGATTTAAACAAGATGAGATAACAGTGTTATTCCAGTGGACAACAGTAGCTCGTACGCTACACCTCTGTGTTACATTTTTCGAAAAAGGAATTTCGTTTTATTTTTGCATATACGAAGTGCAAGAATGAGACGAAGTCTCTTTCCCGGAATTTGTTTTAAAACAGTGCATCTTTAATAAAGACGGATATAATGCCGTGATAAAAATTAATAAATGTTTATACAACATAAGATAACAGTGTTATTCCAGTGAACAACAGTAGCTGCGCCACTCAGGGTGTTACGAAATTTGAAAAAGAAACTTAGTTTGAAAGTTAGTTTGTTTAGGCATTAGCCATGGATAATTCCAGAATACGATTTTTTCCCTATTTTCCGACTTGAGAATTGCTTAATTCTGGGTTCACCATTTACTTATGATTGGTAAAATGGTTTCTAAATAAGAGAAGATTATTTTTTTTTGGTTAAATCATCTTAATAACACAAAATATATTTTTTTATTGGAATGGAAATAAATTTGAATAAACGACTTGTGAAACCGAGAATTTTAATAGTTGCATAATGCCAATAGCCAATAGCAAGATTAAACTATAAGAAGCCAAAGCATGAATAACTGACTCATTCTGCTATCCATATAGAGATAGGCGCATTCTACGCTCGTATACCAAAGATATTAAAAGATGCAAAAGCTCATGTGCACATATAACGGTAAATGTACAGTTAACACACTGTAATTATTTATAATTTTATTATTTATTGTTCCAAACAAATTCTAATCTTGAGCGTCGAATCCCTCGACGTATAATTGTACTTTATTGTGTTTCACTGTTTGTTCTCAGGAAGAATTTTTATTTTTTCCTGTGTCGCTATAAATTTATTTTCTTACGATGGGCGGAACAAATTTCAATGTAATTTTAATAACGAAAGTTTACGAGTTCATTATTGTTATTATTAATGTATTACCGCGGGCAGACAAAGCGAATTATTTTACACCCATCACGAACGATGTTGGTGTATCAACTAAATAATTAAAATTTGTTGCGTTCAACGAACACTAAAGTATTAGTCGAAAAATAATAATAGTTAAAAATATGTTTTAAAGGACTAGCAACAAGCTTTACAGTTTTTTCTTGATAATCTATTCGCTCAAAATTTTTATAATGTTCTACATTCTATATGGAAACATTTTTTACTTAGAATATAGACCAAGGTTTATCTGTAGAGTTGTCATATGTACGAGGTAGTAGGAAGACTTTATTAGTATTACGGCAGATCTTTAAAACATATTCGTTATAATGCTTATTTAACAATTCATGTTAGACTATATTTATGTCATATAATACATGACATACATGCTTTCAAACTCGCTGGTGGTTTTCTTATGATATGTGTAAGATCTGTATTAAAAGTAAAAATTTTAAAAATTTTGGAAATAAAAAAACAAACAGAAATATGAAGACGGAAACTTATTTGTAAAAGTACGTAATGAGTAGGGAAATGGGGATTATGCATCTATTAAAAATTAATTTTCTGTCACGCATTTTTCAACGAAATTGGAGAAATATTTTCAATGGATTCTGACGACGGCATCAATTATCGAAGCAGCAGAAATAGCAAGTATAGATCTCCCGCCCATAAAATCTTGTCACAAGTATGAAAAAGAATTTGTTATGTTTGAAAGCTGATGTCAAAGTAAGGGTGTGAAGTCTTTTAAAGAAGAGATTTTTCTGTCCGGCCTATTTCTTTTATTTATCAAAAACATGTAAACCCAATACGTGATGGTCTAGATACTCTATGCTAAAATGTATCATTAAGTTACGAAAGACGTGGATTTAAGTAATTTTTTCAAATGACGGCCTACCTTAAAAAACAAAGCGTTGGTTTTAGACCCAAAAAGGCTAAAGTCTTTTTAAAAGAAGAAATATCGAAATTCATGGATGAAGCGCCAGATGATACTTATTTACATATAAAAGTGGCTACGATTTTTGGCTTAGCGGGCGCTTGTCGTAGAAAGGAGTTAACAAAAATATGTCTGGACCATAGTGAAAACCAAGGAAATTTAGTATTGATACACATCCTAGACTTAAAAAATCACAGCTCTAGAAGCTTTGTCATTTCTGGAGATGCCGAAAATGGAAAATTTTTGAATCTATATAGAAAGTCTGCCAGTTTGTTAACTATAAACACGGAGTGTGTACAGTATAATGTATTGGCAAACTTCCTTACTAGGAATTGTATACTGGGCATAGCTTTCGCCGGTCCTCTGCAACATTTCTCGCAAACTCCGGAAAACAAATATCCAACATTAAACGTCTTGAAGGCTAGAAGTCTACATCAGTCGCTGAAGGATACTTTGAGAATTTAACAAATTTTGGAAAGGATATTTAAAAAAAATACTCAATTTTACCGAAACACCTTCCACTATTCAGAAACAACCGTCAATGCCATCTTCCAATGTACTAAACCTCTCGGTTCAAGAAACTACTTTCATAGTTGCAAAAGATTGGCTCATCAAGAACCCACCGCCGGCGCCATCAACGTTTTCTACAGAAAAGCAACTCGCGTCAGCAATAAATTTGCAAAACGCGACCAATTGCACTTTTACTATAAATGTTAATAATAATATTTAGTGTATAAATTCCTTCGTTAATAAATAATATTTTAATCATAAATCTTTAAAATTATGTTGGTTTTCCTCTCGCTTGTAGAAAAAATATTGTTCCTAACACTTGCGAAAAGTAACTTTTCCGCTCTTGGCTACGTACCCGAACTTCGCTGCGCGTCCTTCATGTAACCGAAGCCGCGTGCGGAAAAGTATCACTTTCCGCACTTATTAGGAAAATAACTATTTCGCAACTAGTTTTGAAAAGTCTTACTTTTCAACACTCGTGTTGCCTTTTTATATTTTTCTTTTTTAAATGTGCTGTAAGTAGCACTTTTAGTTTTCCTTTTTATTTTCTTGTTTTGTGGGCATCCTATATGCGTAAATTGCTAATACCATAGTTTAGTAGTTCACTGAATCAGAAACTGAAATTTTATTACCAGCTTCTTGATGCAGCGTTTCTAAATGTGCAGTAATTCCTTTCACTGTAATAATATTAAACTGCACCATATGAGAAAATATGTAAGTGCCATAATAATGCAGAAATATTATCAAACTTACTAGAATGAAACAAGCGGATATCCACTGAATACACACGCACATTCTCCGTACATTACCCAATATTATTTATGTTTCTTAGTTCAGTTACGTGCTTATATTCATACATGCAATCACATATTTCAAAAGGGGTTTATTATCAAAATGCTCATAAATCCGCGAGGCTTCCTGCCAAGACAAAGAAGAAAATCATTGTTTTGAAGTTGTTTAACATGCACGCTGCAACCCTCGTTGCGATTTATGATCGATTATTTCCATTTGGTAGCACTAAGATGTCTATAATTTGGAAACTTTTATAAAATTAACAAGTCAACAAATTTAAATTTTTGTAAGCAACTTTGATAAAAAGAGGTTTGTTTGAAGTATTTTAGGGTCCTAAATCCGAAAATAATAGGCTAATTACTGTAACACGGACAGTTTTTTTGTTATAAGAAGAAAAAAGGAAATACGAGATATTTTTGCAATCTAATATATTTATTAGATTTTAACTGTAACGCCACCTGCGCGCTAAGGTTCTGCGTCTGCGCTCTGCTCTTAAGCCCCCCGCTTAAGCCCTCCGCTTAAGCCCTCCGCTTAGGCCTGGTGCTTAAGCGCGAAGGCCGCAATGATCAATTTACTATAGGGTTACCGTACTAATCGCTAATTGATATCTCTCAACTTATTTTTAAACAGCTGTAGCGCCTTTAAGTCCAAAGATGGCGCCATGCGTTTTTCGCTATTCGATTGGTATGGCGTTACACTTGGCGTTGGCAAATCAATTTAAGGTCTTAGCACAAGTATCCTACGCATAACGGCCATTTTCTAAGTCACGTGATTTTTGATATATGACAGGAGACATATGACATTGGACAGGTGACATTTGACAGATAGTAATGACCACGCCTTAAATAACGCGTTGCGCAAGATTCCTAAATTTTAAATGAGGTCAGAAATTTTAAGATAATAAGCTCCCCGGGGGACGGAGGATGGTGAACCCCCCTATTCTCCCTACTTGTTATAAACATATAAAACATGTCGAATCTATGCAAAAACATTTCTGAAGATTGGTTGTTATGTAAATGACACAGCGACAAAAACGTTAATTTTTTCCTTTTTTGTTCTGTATCATCATCCCTTTTAAAAACCAACAGTAGTCGTTCAACATAATGGGCTCCACGTCCCTGGTATCTTGTTTTTATTGTCCTGATGTCCTGGTAAAACCTCTCTTCTTGTTCGTCGCTTATTGCCCCCAAATTTTCCGGAAAATGGGAGTGCAAAAAATGTATTTTTAGAGACAGGCGACACCCTAGTAATTCATAGGTTTTCTATTGTTTATCTTTGAGGCTTTTATAGTCTTTATCTTTCTTGATATCCAAAAATCCTTTCACTACACGTACAAAACACGTGCAAACTGCCAATTCCTTTTCATTTAATTGTTCTTAAAAACGGAGAACATCTAGGAGCTTCCTTATCTGAGGTATAATAAATATGCCTTCTTTTAATTTTCCATCACTTAGTTAAGGAAATATTTCTCTTGGGTGTTGAAAACCACTACTTTCCTTATCCATGGCTTTGACAAAGTTTTTCTTTAGTCCAAGCTTAATATGGACAGCATCTTTTTTTGGGTTAACAAGGGAGGCATATTTAATGTTTAAAGTACCAGGTTCAAAAAAGTTCTATGAGGCCAATTCTTTTTACTGTAGTGTTCTTTTGTTGCCTACTGTCCCACAGACACAAAAAAACAGCAGTACTTTGTAAAACCCCCTTGAAGTCCTACCAAGATATATATGTTTTTTAAATCTCTACAGATATCCCACTGATAATGTTCATATTTAACACGATTTAATATGGTTGCTAAGTTCTCATAGGTTTCTTTTATTGTCACTGAATGGGCTAAAGAATTGGATGGTTTTTTGTTTCCATTATGGAACAGGACTGCTTTTAGGCTGTATTTCGACGAATTTATGAATAAACGGCACTCGCTAGGATCATGTTTCATATTAGGCTCATTCATTAAACCACCAATATCACAACGGACACATAGCGACCCTCCAATTAAAAAAAAAACTTTACAAGTTCCACTGTTGAAGTCTGGAACCAAAGGTTCCTATTTTTTTTGAAAATCTAGGTCACGTACCAAGTCATTTAAGTCATTCTGAGTTGTTAAGTGAGGTTCACTGGTAGTTGGTAAAAATGTTGGGTCACAACTGGTGTTCTCGGGAAGTGGTGGATCAGATTCTAATAAAGAGTTAGAATCACTGAGAAACACGATGTCCAGTTTTAAAGGCGCTATCGATACCGGTAGTTCCTGGCAATGAGGAACTAAATACTCTGTTTTGTCTCTATATTTTTTGAAACCCTTTCTGTTTTAGTAATGCAAAAGTAGCAATCATTTACATGGTCAGAAGGTTCTCTCTACACCATAGGAACAGCAAACGGTATAGAATTTTTCTTGCGATACATCCACTGCACTAAATTTACGTGACAACTCACACAACAAACATGAGGAGACCAACTTTTATCTTAATCCCCAATTTGGCACTTAAAATATAAACAATAGGGTTTTTTGCCTTTTTTAGATATAGATCTAGCTTGGGACTTTATAATAAATCGTCCACATATATAATAAAACTTATCGGCTGGATTTTTGCAACATCGACGACTCGAACTTGCCATTTTATATCAAAATCATCTTAAACACTTGACTGTATTGTAAACGAGACGGAAACTAACTAAACTGCAGAAAACAATAAAACTATTAAAGGTTCGTACAATACTGTGAAAATAACCCCTCTGCGGTCCTAAGGCAGGTTAAAATGATTTCAAATATCGCATTATATTAGGGTGTTACAATGATATTTTGAAGGAGGCTTTTTGGATCGATTTTAAGTCGAAAATATTTATTTTCCCTGCAAAACTTACAGGGAAATTTTAATTTTAATTTCGTTTTTCTTTTTTCTTTACCTTCTTGCGGTACAAAATTTGGGATGGGGGGGCTGGGGGCGAGAAATTTGTTTGTCCACGCTTTTGATGTTTATCGTTGGTTTAAATTTTTGTTTAAATTGTAACTTTTTTAAACTTGAATATTGACCTGTTTTTAAAAGAATAATTATTTCCATCTGCATCAAAAGTATCTTTATTTAAGCCCTTTTGGAGAACCGAGATAAAACACTTTTGGTCCCACAATTTTTTTTTTGGAAATGAATTTTCCAATTTTAACTTTGCATAAGGATATTCTTACACGATGATCGGTTTTTTAAAAAATGCGCCTAACCCCTAAAACCCTTCCTCAAAAGTCCCCAACCCCGTGACTGTTGAGGGTGATTTTGGGGGGTGGAGGGTTTTCGGGTTTTGTGCCCGTGAAGACTTTTGATCAGCGTGTTAAGAACTACCACTATGCAAAGTTTGAAAACAATTGGCCAAAATCCATTTTCCATAAAAAAAATTTGGGGTCCTTTAAAGTGTGTTTATCTCGAGAACCTTTCCTAGACACTTAAATAAAGTATAGATTTTTGATGCAGATGGATTTATAGTAACTTATTTTTTAATAAACAGGTCAATTCTAAGCTTAAAAAGTTAGACATCTAAAACAAGTGAGGAAGGCCGTAGTGGGCCCTAGTAGCAACATCAAAAGCGTGGACGAATTTAAATTTCTCGCCTCAGAAAACCCCCGATCCCAAATTTTGTACCGCTAGGTCATTTGGTTAAAGAATAATTAAGAAAAACGAAAGCAAAATTAAAACTTTAACAACCCGTATCTTAATAACTAAGCATTTAGGCCCCGTTTTAAGGAATTTTCGACTTAAAATCGAAATAGGAATGCCTCCTTAAATTATGACATACCATTAAGTAACACCCTGTATAAGAGAAAAGCAGGTACTTAAAAATGAGACAAGCTAGGCCATTTCTGGAAAAAAGTATTTTAATAACTTCCTAAATGAAACGCAAAATAGGCATTCGCATCGTTGTTACAAAAATTATGTCGACTTGTGTTATTTGTAGAGTGGCGCTAAAATTTTAATATAATGTAATTTACATATGTGAGTTAAAAAAATTGACAACCTATTTTGATGTTTACAAGTATGTGCCAGACGATAGTAAAGTTTTCGTCTGAATGGCAATTTTAAGGGCATAGTCTTTTAATATTTTGAAAAGTATATTTAAACTGCCAGACTATTCTGATGGTTGCAAGGGTCTTCCAGACCAGTATATAATAATCAGGAAGCTCGACGAGAGTGCGGGCACAACAGACTCGTAAGAGCTTCATTGTCAGAATGAGAAGATATTTATTGTGTATTGTAAAAATATGATAAAAGATTACTTGAATGAAAGACAAACAAAATTACATGTAAAGTTTAAGTTTTTATTTATGTTAAGAAATATATACCGTTAAAACTTGTTAATCTTATAGGTCTGCATGACATTATTATCATAACTCACATTTTTTGTTAAAATATCCAATACACAAGACGTATATCCTTTTTTTCTCACATGAAAGCTCATACGAGTCTGTTGCGCTCGCACTCTCGTTGAGCGCCCTATTATATACTGGTCTGGAAGACCCCTGCAACCATAAGAATAGTCTGGCAGTTTAAATACACTTTTCCAACTATTGAAAGAATATGCCCTTAAAATTTTAGCCTTGTGGGAGGAGGTTGTAAATTGCCATCCCGACGACAACTTTACTATCGTCTGGCACATACTTGTAACCATCAAAATAGGTAGTCAATTTTTTTTCGACTTACACATATGTAAATTACATCATATCAAAATTTTAGCTTTGTGAAAGCAAGTGAAAAAACAAATTGATATTTTCAAAATTTTAAGTGATGATGAAGTAACGGGGGAAGCCCGCCAGAACGGCACTTTAATAATTAACCGATATTAAAATAATATTTAAAAAGTTTCTAGCTTTGTGGGAAATGGGTTAGTCGAATGTTTCACTAGCTCCCCTACTATATAATCTTATTTGACAATAAAACAATATATTATTATTATTATTAATATTATTTAGCGCGGCTGCTGCGCGCAGCATGTTTGTTGTCGTTGATGTAGAACGTAGATACCAAGCCGCTGCAGGGAGAACACTGCCGTGGCCAAACCGATTAAATTTATCGAAACAGTTTAGAACACAGCGCGCGACCACCTTGGGCGACACTGGATACGCACCTTAAAAATTAATTAGTATTTTGCCAGATGATAAACCGATGGAAAAATGGTTTTAATTTACTTATAAATAATCTTTATTAACATAAATTCCAAAGTAATAAGAAAAGGTATTAAATTTTATGACGATGCAATTAAAACTTTTATGATCGTAAAATGAATTCTTGCAAAAAACATTCTAGCGATAAAGGTATTTTACATAAAACAGCTTTTGATGAAAACAAAGGTATTTATAATAATAAAAAAAATGGTTTCGATGCAATAAAGATATCGATGGTGTTTCAGTAGACTACCAAGACTTATACTAGTGAAAACAATATAGTCCAGGAGAAATCGGCGGATGAGTACAGAAAACTATTCCACTTCAATTTTTTTATACAATCCTCTTTAAATTAACCTACTAATAATATAAATGCACGTTGCCATGGGCAACCTGATGCCGTATTTTTTAAACCGAAATTGTTTAAAAAGTTGAAAGAGATTGTTATTTTTTAACCGGACAATTTTTTTATATTCTTTGTTAAAATACAAACAGAAAAAAGCCCATGACTTTTTACTATAAAGTTAATATTTTTGGAGATATAAATTTTTTAAGGTTCAAAAAATCTTAAATTTGGGTACTTTTAAGCAATGAAAAATATATTTAAAAAAAGATATAAAATATAAAACATATTTATTTGTATTCTTTCTACAATAGTTAATAATATCCCTAATTGAGATTTGAAAAAACTTCATTTTTTATATCTGTTTTTTGATTGATTATTACAGCCACCATTTCCGTTATTAATACAGAGTTCTCAGTTTACACATTTATTATTTTATTGTAAAGCTGTTAAAAATGTCGGAGAGGGGGGTTGTAAGAAAGAAATTATTTATACACCACCTGATATAACTAAAGCAGCAAATAGAGCTAAAGTGATTTATTACTTGAAACAGATTTTAATAAAAACATTACTAAAAACGTTCTCCAAGCATATTTATAAAAAAAATCAGAGATACTCCAGCCATCGACTTTGTGGTTGGAATATTCAATGTTAAAGGCTACACTTTTAATCAATAAGAATGTGGATAATCGACATCTTACCAAGTTAATTTCATTCTTGCAGAAGGTCTGTAGGATTCCGTCCCAAAAAATTTTTACCCGACAGGAATTTGATTGATTTTTAACTGATGCTCCAGATAATAAATATCTAATGATGAATGTAACATGCAATTGTTATAGATAGTGCCTCAGAGACGAGTTACAGAAACTAACATTAGATAATAAATGACATGGATTCTATCATAACTGTATACCCGATAGCAAGACAAACAAACCTCGGTCATTTGTAATAGCAGAAAAAATTAGAAGTTTTAATTTTGTTGAAATGTATCGCAAATACGCATCCCTTCGCCCTTAAACAATAAAATATTAGTAATTTGCAAAATAATAAGCTGAACAGATTTTTTTACAGAAATGGGTTGGGAACATAGCTAAAAAGTTAATACCGTGTTAAACAAAATGTAATGGCGCCCATAAAAAAAAGAAATGATGAATCATCATCAAATTTATTTTCATATGGGCGCCATATTTTTTTTTTCCCAAATAGTGCTTTTTATTTTTTTTTAACAATGTATATTATCTTATAGTTTAGGGGTTTATAACCTCATCCCTTCAAAAAAAAAATATTTTCTCAGTTGGCCTTAATTCCGGCAATGTCATCTAGGTCATTAAGTTAGCTCGGGTACGTTTTTAAAATTTTTTTTAACTTTGTAAAAGGGGTTTAAATTTTTTAAAGAGAAACGATATTTTGCAAGGGTTATTTAAAAATAGAAATGTTAATATAGCTGTGCAAACGTATTTCGACAATTTTCCTGAAAGGCAGATCCTAAACTAACATATTTAAAAAAAAAGGTTACAAATTTTCTTAAATTTGGAATTTTTTAAAAAAAAACCTAAAGAAGTAGGTTGAAAAAAATCGACAACAATGCTGCGGTTAACCAACTTTTTAAAAAACCCAACATCTTCAAAAGGGATGTTGACAGAAATTTCCCCAATACCTAAGTCAAACATTCTTTTTTAAAAAAAATATCTTTAAATATGTTGAAAATATGGACAACATTTTGAATTTTAGGTCGTTATTATACATTTCATTTTAGTAGGAAATATTTTAAACCACTTCTCATTTTTTTTTGTTTTCACTTGTTTCAATTAACTTGTTACGTTTAGTTTTGTTGTAACACGGTATTAACGTTATAGCTATGTTCGCCAACCCTATCAAAAAATATCTGTTCAGCTTATCTATTTTGCCCTTACTAATTTTTTATTTTTAAAAAAAAAAAATGACGTTCGCCGGAATCAAGGCCAACTAAGAAAATATTTTTTTTTTAAAATAAATGGGGTTATAAACCAAATTTAACATGTTATACACTACTGAAATCAGAATAAAAAGCACTATTTCAAAAAACCCAATATGGCGTCCATATAAAAAAATAAAGTTGATGATGATTCTAAAAAAAAACGTAAAAAATTTTAAAAATTTACTACTCGGTCATATTCTAAAAAAAAAGTTGCTTTGAAGAATTTTTTTCAGATTTAAAAAAATTTTTATTAAAAAAAATAGGCCGATTTTCGAAAATGCATGTTTCAGGTTTTTTTAAAATTTCTCAAAAACCTAATAAAAAAAGAAAGTAAATGAGAAGCTTATAACATAATTTTCCAAAACTTTCCCCATTTCCGATTTTCTTTTATCGGGGTTTTCCCCAAAATCCCCATACATTCTCCACCAATTTGGGACAAACTGTATACTTTTTGTAAGATATTATAATGAAAAATATTCAGTTTATCCTATTGGTATAAATACTCTGTAAAATTCCAAGCGATATTGCAAAATATTTAAATCTTAAAAACCCAATGCAATGCACAGGACACTGTTTTTGCAGATCTTCTGCAACATTACTTGTAGAATCGGAGGCAGACAAAGTAACATTAAAACGCCATGGAGGATGGAAATTTTCAACTGTGGCCTTAGGCTATCTTGAACTACCTAAAACTGAAAAAAACCAAGTCAAATTCTTAAACCCAACCCCAAGTACCACTACGGGAAACTTGACCCCTTTTTTAAAAAAAAGGGTTTTTGATGAAGAACATACAAGAGGTAGAAATGAAAACAAAATTTAAGAAATTACTAAAAATCAAGTTTCCACCGTTGTGTTCACGCGTCGTTATCGTGGTTGGGCCCAGTAGGATCTTTTGGAACATGCGCTAGAGTTGCTGGTTATCGGCAACTCTTTTGGCTAGCGTATGGAACGGGACCCGGGGAAGATAACACAAGGCTAAACTCAAGGTGTTAGCATAACGTGCCCGATAAATGAAAAGACATCCTGTGCCTTAAACAGGGTTCCCAAAATTCCCTGAGATACAGGGCGACCTCCCCAAATATCTAGCCTTACTGCGGTAATGGGGGTCCCCGTGGTGGACTATTACTTCCCCAGCTCCAAAAAGAAAGCGGACAAAACCGTTTTTTGGGAAAAAAAATGAAAAAGGTGCGCCGATCGAAACGAAGGATCTAACGTCTTTCTCGGTTCTCTCCGGGAGACAGGGACACCGGAACACCCCAGAACACATTTGTGCTCTGTCCCTGGGGGCCGGTAAAAAAGATGTAAGAACTCCCTCCCAACATGATATCGGATTCATTGAAGTCCGATCCCTTTTTGGAAAAAGGGAAAAGTCTGGACAATTTAAAGTTTTAGTCATGGCCGACAAGACATGTCTTTTTTTAGTTATTTTTTTTATAGCCAACTCAAAATTGGGCCAGGGACGTACTTTGGCGAATATTTTTTTTATAAAATGTTTTTAAAAAATTTAAAAACAAAATTGCTAAAACATATTTATTGTTAAATTAAAAAAAAAAAAAGGGGTTTTTTTATTTTTTTAAAAATTTTTAAAAAAAAAAAAGATTTTTTAAAATCACGAGACGATACTCAACACATGATAACCTGACAACATATTTTTTAAAATTTTATTTAGTAAAAAAAAATAATATCCCCAAACGTGTTGAAAAAGGATATATAAAAACATTTTTTATTTATGATTCAACTATTTATTTAAAAAAACCAAAAACCATATAAATATATAAGCAAAAAATACATACTTAGCCTTTAGATCCTAGCATGTTCTTGTAAAAATGTTTAATTAATTAAGTTTTTTTAAATTTTTTTTGGCTTATTATATTTTACAAGTTACCAGTACTCATTATTAATTTACTTAAGATAAGCCCTTTGGGTTTTTTGCTTTTATTTGGATGCGAAACCCTTTTTTAAACATATAAATTTTTTAAAAAATTACCTAATGAAAATTTATATATTTCTAGAAACTAAAAAGGGTTTTCTTTTAGTACTTTTTGCCTTCTGTAATTAAACATAAATAAGGAGAAATTAGTAGTTATTTTTTAATAATAAAATATATTGTTACTTTTTTTAAAAAAAAACCATTTTCAAAAAATTTTATGAGACCTTCATATTGGCAAAAAATGTCTACTATTTTAAAAAAAAATCCCCCTTTTTTTTTAAAAAATTAGTACTTTAAATTTTTTAAAAAAATTCGGGGTTGTGACAAGATCTAAATCCCCTTTTTTTTTTAAATTTTAAAAAATAGTGTGGGGAAATGAAATACATCTTTTTTTGTAGTTATTTTTTTTAAGGGGCCATTTTTTCTGCAAATGAATAAGTGAATAAACACCTATCGCTCTGTAGTCCCCTTTTTTTTTGTATGCATTTTCCTGCAAGCGTATGAGTAAAAAACGCTTTATTGCATGGTTAATTTTATAAATTATCTTCGTCAGATGACATGCTGTGATCGCTCTCAGAAACATAAAAGATGGGGTCCTTGAACTGACATTATATTTTTTTTTTTTTTCCCACGCCTCTTTTTTAATTTTATCTGTATATCGAACATAGTTGGACCAGTGCTCTGAGGAAACATGCCCCAAAAAAAATTTTCCAACACTCCAAAACATCATTAATACGAGAATCATAAACGCGTTTAGCCTCGCTCCATACCATTTCAATAGCATTGAACTGACAATGGTATGGAGGTAGACCCAATAACTTCATGTCCATTTTTTATTAAATTATCAACCACATACGATTTCTAGGTTTTGGTATCTGGCTTATTATCTTCCCAGTCTATCCAAAGTACCCAAAGAGAAAAAAAAAGGGAAAGTTTTTTTCTTCCCCATTTCTGAATTTCTCCTTTTCTCCAACTTTTGGTGGGCTATTTCTCACTTTGACGACTATGGTAACTAGCGTTATCAAGGAGAATAATTGGGGGGTTTACCCAAGCGGGGAAGGGAGCATTTTTCAACCTTTTTTTAAAATTTTCCGCATTCATATCTCCATGGTAATCTCCCGTGTTTTGCTTCGACACTGATAAAAAATTTTTTGGTGGGGCGATTTTAAAATTTTTTCCCTTTCTGGAGGAACTAAAGCCCCAAAAATTTTTGCTGTTTCCTAAAAACAATGTTGATAAAGATCAGATTTTTTTTTTTAAACAATATTTCTTTTTTTCAAATTAAAAAACCCAAATCCAATTAAATTGCTCTAAATTTTGAAGTAACCCAGGGCCCTTTAAAAAAATTATGAATGGGGAAAAAAAATAATTAAGAATAAACAATAAATTGGATAAACCCGGCCTAAACATGTTTTAAAATTTTAGTTTTTCCAAAGTAATTTTTTTTTTTTTGAGCACCCTTAGGGGGGAAAAATAAAACGTAATTAACATTATACCCGGTTTTTTTTATGCGGGAAAACTTTTTCAAGTATAAAATTTTCTGAGAAATGAGAAATAAAAAAATTTTGTTGTAAACTCTGTTGACCACCCTGTATATAAAGGATCAACTAATAAATTATTATAAACATACCAACAACCAATCAACTCACCATCTCTTGAGATACTTTATTCCCATGTAAGGGGGAAAAAAAGACAGTTGCAAAAAAAATTTTTGGGTACATTGTACGTGTCTTAAAAAAAAAATTGTTACGGTCAAAAATAAAAAGGGGTTTTTAATATACCTATATTGGCCAAAATGGTTAATTTTGTTTTTAAAATCAACCAATCCCAAAAAACCCCTTTTTTTGACCTTGGTTTTTAACCCTCTTTAAAATAGTTTGGTTAAAAAATTTAAAAAACATATATAATTTATTTATGTTACCAAATCTCTTTCCCTGCTTCTTTTGGATGTACTGGCAATACAATAATCGTGATCCATAAAAAAAATTTAAATTTAAACTAAAAAAAATTTTTTAAAAAAAAAACAAATAAAAATTTTTTATTTATACCCACACTATTTTTCTTTTTAATAAATAAATTTTTTCAAAACTAGAAAGTCCAAAAAAAAAAAAAAAACAAAGTCCAATACACACACTACTTTTACAATACCTCAAAAAACTATCCCCAAAAGCATTAAAAATAATATATTTTAGAATTCAAAAAACGGCACGGCCCCCAACACTTAAAAATAATGTTTTTAAAAAAAAAAATACGGGCCTGTTTGCCCCAAAAAAAGCTAATCAACGTAACTATTCACCCAGAAAAAGGGAAAAGATATATGAAACGGTCAAAAAAGGGGGGAAAGGGAAAATGCAGTTTTGAGGTTAAATAATTTTTTAGATGTGTGCTCGTTTTTTTTTTTAAAATTTTTTGGGGGTTTAGTATTTAGGAGTTGGCTAACTCGGCTTGTCATAAGACACGTCAAAACAACAAAACTTTTTTTGTGAACCGTATAACAAGGTGTGAGCCACAATAGACCGAGCGGTCGCAGTGGAGGGCGTAAAAAGTCCACTTACTTTAAACCTAACCCAACCGAACCTAAAAATGAAATTTGTCTATCAATTACTATAATAAACAAATATATTTATTTTAAAGAAATACCAAATGTACCTTCTATTTAAGTTAATATTTCCAGAAAATAAAATAAATTGTAAAAAATAATTTGCTTTTTACACCTTATATTAGTTTCTAAAAATTCAAAATTATATCTAGTAAAGGATTGTTTTTTTGAAGTAAATCTGCGACCAACAATTTCGTTGGTTTTAATCCCAATTCTTTGTATAGTCTGACAAACTTAACTGTAGCAGCGAAAGGAATTTAAACTATTATATGTGTGTGTATGTCAAGTTTAACTACAAGAAAGCAATAGTACTTTCTATATACTCAAGTAGTAATTTTTTTAAAAATTTAAAAAATTTTTTTTTTAAAAACAAAATAAAATATTGAAAAAAAAATTTAAAATTAAATGTTTTTGTTATATACTTTAATTTTTTTTTAATATATATTTTGTTTAACTAAAGGGAAAATTATGTTATTAGGTAATTATTTTCCAAAGACCTTGTCGATTTTGTCCCAAACTGGCAACATCAAACAAAAGGCTTGTCCAG
>JAHBCN010018851.1:0-16691 GCA_019359885.1 Listronotus oregonensis
TTCGCACCTTGCTACGCCACTGGCTGGGGTTACATCCAATTAAGTCATCTTTTTCGCATTTTTAAACCATAAGAACAGAACTATGTTTTTGATATTAGTAATTATACTAAAGCCACCTACACAAATTACAGGTATATTTTACAATAACTTTCTTATTTTTGCGTAAACCATGCATCATTGTTGTTTAAATGTAAAATTTACCGTGCAGAATTTCAAATTTCAGTGCAACCAAGAATAATTTATTTTTTCATTAAATTGGAAACTAGACAAAATGAGAAATATAATGCATTTTTAAGTAAAAACAGCAAACTGTTTTCACGGACAGAGTGTGTCAATCAACTCTAATTTAAACTTGCTTAATTTATCGACAGGTTACAAGGGTATCTAATCGAGCCAATTAATATTCTTTAAGATTTCGAAACAGATAATTTAGTTACATCAATTTTTTTAGTTAATGGTAATTTATACCGCTGCATTAAATTTAAATATTAACTTTCTTGCTTTAGTTGTGAGAATAACAAATAAAAATCATATTATTTAATTACGGTTTAAACATAGATAAATTAGGTAAATTTGCTTAGTTTGTTAACAGTATGTTTATTAAAAAAATATATATAAACAATGTGTATCAGGGATTTGCCAATAAAGAAAAGATGGTGGTGTAATTGATTTTACGTTTACCTGAAATACACAACAAACAGCGTCAAGCGTAGGTATAGTCTGTCTCAACGTATACCGCGTTAGCTCTTGCCTTCATTTATGAATTATACCTGCAGACAGCAATAAAACTGCGGATCGGTAGGTAATAAAGGACAGAACATTAGGGACGGACTCTAATAATATAAAGATTTATAATTTATTGTTTATTTAGGTAAGTATAATCTTAAGATTACATTAAGAAATTGAATATATGCAAAGTTTTAATAAATTTATAACTGCATTATCTATACATAATTATATTTTTAATCTAATATCTAAATCTAATTCTGTTTTACTATCAGAGTCATCATTGAAATTAATTACAATAGGATTTATGTTGTTTTGGATAGAAATGCTTTATCAAGGTAAATTATGGATCTGTTTTCTAACCTATATCTTTTAATTTCTTGAAGGTAATTAAATCTCCAAGTGCGTAATCTGTACGATTCCATTACTACTTGTCTTTTGTCTGTATTGCGGTATTTAAATCCCATTTTACAAACAACTCTATGGAGGGTGGCACGGCTAATATTTATATTGGTTTCGTCTTCGTCTAGCTTCTTTTTCAGTTTATCCAACGTAGGAATACCTCCGCTTTCATAAAGACAATATATTTTCCTTCTTATTAGGTCCTGATCACTATTGTCTATACGGTAAGATTAAAAATCACTACGTTTTTTTCTTTTGTTCAATTCTTCACTAATAATAAAATCCCTTATCGATGATATTGGAGTTTTTGTAAGTAGACAGGTTTCTTTTAAAGCTTCTTGTTTAATTAGACCTCTACTGATTAAAGTTTCATACACATTTTTCACAACCTGTTTTGCATCTAATGACAAATGATTTCTACGCGACATAGTTAAATTCTCGTGAAACAACTTTTTCGAAACGCACAGTAAAAACGGTTATTCAACACTGCCACTAAAATATTAGCCAAAATATTTATATGTCTAATGGTTAATACTCAAGAAATACCTGGCCCACTCCTGCCCTTATGAACAAATGGGTTTACCCAATAACAATAGGTAATAAAATTGTTATAGGTTTATTGGGTATGGTCCGTCAAAAGCCATAACGATATACTTTAAGACAGACTATAACTATGTATGTAAGTTAGGTGCGGAAAATAAGGCCTAGCTAAGGAAGATTTGAAATAACATCAAAAAGTATTCATTTAAATTAACAAATTTTAATGATTATCAAACTTACAAATCAATTACTATAAAATATAAACAAAAAATGGCAATTTTTACTGCAAACAAAAGCAAAATTAAACATTTCTAAAAACCTTGTCTGTAGGCATTATTATGTGTTCCTTAATGATATGCGAATATTTAAGGGTGTTAATCTACATGAAAAATTAATGATAGTATGCCTTATAAACTATGGTCCAAAAATGTTCCGTTACGAAAATACGGAGTGTTAAACTTTTAGGAAAAAAATGGAAATTAATTAATATTTTCGAAACCCCTAGAGATATCTCAGTAATATTTAACACGTAGCTACAGTTGATAAAAAGACATATTTTTCAATACAAAACAATTTTCAGCTTTAACAGTGGCGGGCGCTCGGGCACTGACTTCGATATTATTGAGGAAAAAAATGGTACGCCAATGGTTTTTTTTTCAAATGAAAAATATTTTTAAATTCACCGTTTAATTTAAAACATAAGAACTCTCCTGAATTGTTTTTCTGCGATGCACCGTTTTTAAGAAATAAAATAAAAACTTTTATTTTCTAGGAAAATTAATCAAGAACAAAATTTTGCAATGAATCTAGTTGCCATGGAATATGTCACTTGCTTTTTACATTTGACATTTTCTAGTAATATTTGTCGTTGAAGTTGTGTACTGTGAATTATTTATTTTATTTTTACAATCTTGTTAAAAAGGGTGAATTATTCAAATGCAGAAATGGCTGAAATGCAGTACGTATATGGCCTCGCCGACGGTAATGGAGAGCAAGCCAGACGTACTTATCACCAGAGATTCCTTCAAGAACAACTACCTTTGCTGCTTGAAGATGTTCCGATAGGAACAAGAGACAATATGTGGTACATGCACGATGGTGCATCAGCGCATTTCAGTGTAGCGGTTCGCAATTATTTACAAACTGTTTATCCAAATCGTTGGATAGGCCACGGTGGGCCCCAAGAATGGCCACCCAGGTCCCCCGACCTCAACAGCTTAGATTTCTCTTTATGGGGCATATTAAGAGGCTAGTCTACGTAACTCCCATTAACACTGTAGAGGAATTAAGAGAAAGAATAGTTGCAGCATGTAATAGAATAAAAAATACTCCGGGAATATTTGAACGTGTACGCGATTCCATGAGAAGGAGGACGGAAGCATGCATATGCATATTAAAGGAAGGGAGCCATTTCCAACAATTTTTGTAATAATGACTCAATTTTAGTTGTAATGTTTTGTTAATTTTATGTTGTAAGTGTAAGCTGTTCTTTCATACATGTTTAACCCGAAATTTGTTTTTTTTTTCGTATTAAGGGAAAGTTTTTTTTTTTTTTTTCTAAAAAACGATGCATAGCAGGAAAACAATTCGGGGAAACCCTTTATGTTTCAAATTTAACGGTGAATTCAAAAATATTTTTATTTGGAAAAAACCATTGGCGCCCATTTTTTTCTTCAAAAATATGGAATAGTGCCCGTACGCACGCCACTGTTAGAGCTGAAAATTTTTTTTGTATTGAAAAATTTGCCTTTTCATTAACTGTACCTACGTGTTAAATATCACTAGATATTCTAGGGGTTTAAAATATTAATTAATTTCCATTTTTTTCCTAAAAGTTTAACACCGTATTTTCGTAACGGAACTTTTTTGGACCATGTTTATAAGGCATACTATCATTAATTTTTGATGTAGATATACAGGGTGGTCAACGAAAAAAGTTCATTATTTCTTGGTTTCAAAATTTGAGAAAATAGTAAATACAAAAGATGTAAAGATTCTTAGGATGCAAATTTAAAATTATTTTAAAGTATACAGGGGCTCAAAAAAGCGTGACGAATAAAATATACATTTTTTTTAAATGAAACACCCTAAAATTTTGTTTTGAATTCCTTTAAAATTCTTCAACTTTTTATTAAAATAATGCATATAAACCTAATAGTTTTTCCAATATTTCAATTTTTCTAAAAAGAAAATAATTTTCACATTTTAAAAAATTACATAGCGCCATATTTGATATTAGCGTTATTCGAAATATAAAAGATATATGCAACGGAATTTTTAATTAAATGCTGGGTGTTCAAAATAAACAAATATATTTGGATCATTTTAAATTGAAAAATCTCGATTTTTTTAAATGGCGCACCATATATATTATTTTTTTTTTTGAAAGATCTTACAAAAACCCAAATTTTTATTAAGTATGTCATATACCTATTTTTAATACTTTGGATTTATTTTAACTTTTCCAGTATTTACCCTTCTTTCTGTCTAAGACTATTGCTATAACATTAGTTGGATGACAAAATGTCAAATTTTAATGACATCTGAGTAAATAAATTCATAAAATTTATTGTGGTGTCAGTAAATTTAAAAAAAAAAGTATGGATTTTCCTAAAGCTGAATTAATTGATATGATTTATATACTGGGTGAGGCCAAAGAAATTCTTTGTTGGCAGTAAGACTTTACAAGGCGAAGTACCCTAATAGACGTGTACCGACTAGGCAATCTCTTCAGTGTTTAATGGAACGGTTTAAGTATGGTATTTGAATATGAAAAACGGAATGTGGTAAACCGGAATGCTACCAATGAGGAAAGGTTGGAAATTTTACCAAGTTCAAAGATAATCCCCAGGTCAGTAGCCGTCAAGTAGCTAGCTTATGTGATATCCCAATCTACCGTTAACCGCACCACTAGAAAACACAAAATCATCCCTTCCACATGGAACTACACCAAGAACTTCTAGACTGCGATTTTGAACAAAGGGTAAACTTGCACCGTTATAAATGAAGCAATAGAGGCCGATCCAAATTTTTTGTCTAAAATAATTTTTTCCGATGAAGCTACTTTTCGCAGTAATGGTGCAGTTAATCGTCATAACATGCACTATTATTCAACAGTTAATCCAGTCTGGGTACGGGAAGTGCAAAACCAAAACCATTGGTCACTTAATGTGTGGGGTGGAATAAAACACTTTAATGTTTTGGACCATATTTTTTTCGCGAAACAGTTAACGGGCCTAGATATTTAAACTTTTTGCAGAATGATTTACCTCAACAAAATTGGTTTCAGCAAGAGGAGCTCCTCCGCATTACCATCAGAAGTTCGAGAATTTTAAAATAATATTACCCACAGAAATGGATCTAGAGGTGGATTCATTGGACTTAATACCACTAGATTTCTTTTTGTGGGGATATGTTAAAAGATCGTGTTTTGTGAATCCCCTACAACACCAGAAATATGGAAAATAGGATTCGGGACTGCGGAGAATAACACCGTTTATGCTAAGGAACGTCCAAGAAAATATACGAAAGACAAACATGTGTACTCCAAGTGGGGGCTATTTTTAAACATTTATTGCGCCATAATAATAAATAAAAAAAGTTAATTTGTAGTATTAGGTATTTATTATTATTTACTTTTTCTGTGAATTTAAAATTTAAAAATAATAAGCATGCAATATCTTAGACAGAAAAAAAGGGTAAATATTGGAAAAGTTAAAATAAATCGCAAAGTATTAAAAATAAATGACATACTTAATAAAAGTTGTGTGGTTTTTTAAGATCTTTCAGAAAAAATAATAATATATATGGTGCCATTTAAAAAAATCGAATTTTTCAATTTAAAATGATCCAAATATATTCGTTTATTTTGAACACACTGTACTTCTAATTAAAATTCCGTTCATTATATTCTTACGTCATCTCCGAATAATGAAAATAAAATGGTGATCTACCTCAAAAATAATGGCGCTATCAATTTTTTTGCAAGTATGAAAATTATTTTCTTTTTAGAAAAATTGAAATATTGGAAAAACTATTAGGTTTAGGTATGCATCATTATTAATAAAAAAGTTGAAGAATTTTAAAAGGAATTCAAAAAAAATTTAAAAAAGGGGCATTTAAAAAAATTATATTTTATTTACGCTTTTTTCCCGTTTTAAAATAATTTTAAATATTCGCATATCATTAAGGAACACCCTGTATTTTAGTAGGGTAATAAGGCCTAGGACCTTAACATACCTAAATATTTTAAATAAATATGGTACATTTGGTAATTAGGCATAATAATAATAGTTATGTATTATTTATTCTTACATTTTTAAAAATAATAACAATTTTTTTTTCCTGACAGCCATTAGGGTACTTAAAACTTTCTGTATCATCCCCTTGCCGCATAAGGCATATTGCCCCATATCAACCATCCTATCTTCCTCACAGCCATAACACTACCAACGCTTAAAGCTGTATAGTACTTCTACCTTTAGGAGTTAAGCTCTTTTCGTTTTCTTTTCTCTCTTGTTTTTCTTAAATAGATTTTTGGTAACTGGAGTCCCTCTGTAATTAAAAGCTTTTTTCTTGTTATTGCTGTTTTTTAGTATCTTTAATTGGCGTAGGTATAAACTGATGAAATGCTGTTCTTTTAAGCTGAGAAAGAGCTACATGATTTTCTTCATCGTCTGAACTAGAGCTATCATAAACCAATGCTGGTTTTAAAGACATTAATAAGATAAAAACTTGTATCTTTATTTTTTTTACTGGCAAGATATTTAAATTGTTAGGAATAATTTTATACAATTATTTTACAATTTTATTAAATACCTGACTTACGCGAACGACTATATTTATTGCAAATAAAACAGGTATGTTAAAGTACCGGTAAAAAATAACAATAGAGTACAAACTTTTTCTCACAACAGTACCCAACGTACCATAGAAAAGGGTGATCCTGATCATCAAAAGTACATTCAATAAAATGAAAGGTAAATGAGAAGAGTTTCTGCATTTCCCCGTAAGAACTAAGAGAAAAGATATCGCCTATTTCTTGCTATAGAAATGATTAAAAAACTAATAGGGAGTCGAATTTGAGTCCAAAGTTTATTTAAATAAATTAACAGTTCACATTCTAATGAGCCCTATGACGTTAAAGGAAAAAATTCCTTTTTGTTTAACTTAAGGGAGGAGTAAAGTGCAAAAGATATTAAAATATTTGGAAAAGTAAATTGCCAGACTGACAGCCAAGCATCACTGGGGGCACTAATAAACCCCAAAGTAACGTCCAAGCTGATACAGAAATACCAAAAAGAACTGGAAGTCCTGGGAGAACGCAACAGGGTACCAGGATATTCGGGAATAGAAGGCAACAAAAAAGCGGATGAGCTAGTAAGACAGGGATCATCCACTCCATACATTGGACCAGAACCTGCCCTTGAAGTGACCAAAACCACAGCACGAGGGCAAACTAGGGAATGGATCCGAAACAAACCCGAGGAATACTGGGAAAACCTCAGTAGAATTAGACATGGAAAAAGCTTCATAAGGGGCTCATCCAAAAGAACGAAGAAAGAACTACTTAGACAAAGTAGGAAAAGACTTCGCATAACAGTAGGGTTGCTAATAGGGCACGATAACACCCACACAAAACAGGCTCATAAAATGGGGACCCAAGTTGTAGAATGTACAACGAGGGGGAAGAAACAGCCTACCATATACTGTGCTGAAGCGTTGTATCACAAAATACAGGCATTATTTGTGCGTAGTGAATCAGAACGGCTCCCAGGGTAAAAAAAGGAGAAAAAGAAATAGCTAGGTTATAATTAACCAAGAGTGACATTTTTTTAATTATTGGGCCTGAAAATAACAAGGATAATGTTTTTTCTCAATCCTAGTGAAGAGTACGAAGATGTAGAAGGGGCACACAAATTATTGTTTTTATTTTCGGTACAAATTCTGACTACCAAGTCGGAGTTCCGAATTCTAAGTTAGAATTTCGAGCTGTAACTCGGTATTCCTATTTGTAAGTCGAAATTTGTATTGAAAATAGAAATACTCCTTCTAAAGGTTTTAGCTTCATGCTTCTTCGACTCTAGACTTGCCTGGGAAGGGCGACAATCTCTTAACCAACTAGCTCACTCCTATGTGGGTGCTAGGACATGAAGGAGTGGAAGGGAATGAAATTGCCGGTCAACTAGTCAAAGTGGGCGCACACACCCTGTTTTATGGAGAGGGATCTTTCTGGGGCACAACTAGGGGTCACCTATATTGAAAGAACTCACAGAATGAGGAAAGAGGCAAAAAGGAACTTATTTCACAATCGCCTAAGTAGACCAAGAAGCTATTACAATTTCAAAAAAAAACGAACTTAGGACAATCACCAACTTTCTGAAAATGCACGGCTGTCTGAGTTATCACCTCAAAAAGATCAGAAAGACAGACAAAGAACGATGTAGGTTTTGTGACTGTTCGAGCGAAACTGCGGAACAAACAGGCATGGAATTAACACGTCAAAAGCTAAAATATCTAGAAGGAGCATTTTTGACAACCGAAGATATAAAGAAACTTGCCTCCCGAAACGTCTTTAACTTCGCAAAGAGTTTGGGAATTAAGGGGATCAACTAAGGCAGGGTATCCACAAAAGATCTTTCTTGGTCAAAGTGGGAGTGGGGTTATGTTAAGCCGAGCAAATATACATAAATAATTCGACATTCCGTTTAAATCAAATTTCGAGTTATAAGTCGGAATTTCGAATTGAAAGACGTAACCCGAGTAGTAAGTCGTAATTCCGAGTTCTAAGTCGAAATTCCGAGTGTAAGTCGGAATTTCGAGTTGTAAGTCGGAATTACGAGTTGTAAGTCGGAAGTCCGAGTTGTGAGTCGGAATTCCAAGTTTTAAATCGGAATATTGAGTTCTAAGTCGGAATTTCGAGTTGTAAGTCGTAAACCCGAGTAGTGAGTCGTAATTCCGGGTTCTAAGTCGAAATTCCGAGTGTATAGCGAATTTCAGTTTAAGTCGAATTACGAGTTGTAAGTCGGAATTGTCCGTTTAGTCGATTCCAATTAAAATGTCGGAAATTCGAGTTTAAGTCGGAATTTCGAGTTGTGAAGTCGAACCGAGTTCTAGTCGAATTCCGAGTTTTAAGTCGAATATTCCAGAGTGTAAGTCGGAATTTCGAGTTGTAAGTCGGAATTACGATATGTACTTCAAAATTTGTGTCCCTTCAAGGCTTTAGATTATTCATAAAGTAATGGTCAGGTTAAAAACGAGGTTATTAAAAAGGCTTTTAAAATTATGCCTTGTGTACTTTTTTTTGTAGAATCCGAAAAAATACTCAAGAAATATACCGGTAATATATTCAATTCTCTAATATTTACCGGTGATACATTCAGCTCAATATTTACCGGTGATATCACCTAGTAAAACCGATATCAACGAAATGATGCGAAAATTCCCCGCTGGTCTATCGGACTCCGCGATGCCAGAAGGAGAAATACACCGCGTTGTTGTCCATTGCGGTCACGGCAGTAGTTCAGGTGTTTTAAGAGTTACGGAGTGTTGCCCCAGGTTAACTCGTTTGTTTACAGACCGGTTATTTTGGTGACCGTTTTTTAAATATTTACAACCGGTGGTTTTTAAACTAAAATTGAATTTTTGTTGGTAAGTCATATTTTAAATTCTCTTTCTGTTGTTTTTTTTATAAACTTCCCCGAGTATTCCCATCAAGATATTATTTTATTATTTATACTTCCGGTATAACTATTTTTGGTGTTTTCAACCATAATTATAGGAATATATTTTCGGTAATTACTTACTTATCGGGCCCACGGCTGATTTTATTGATATTTAGTATGCAGGGTTTTTTGAGGCGCTGATCACGAATCTGAAGTCAAATTTTAATAAAAAACCTCTAGTTTTTAAGGTATAACCCCCTACTTGGACCTAACCTCAAGAAAGCACAAGCTTTCTTAAAATTCCTCCTTCTTACAATTAGACCTGGTCACAGCCAAACTGAATGATTTTAGTAGAACACCTTTTATTTCACAGGATAAACTTATTTCCACGGGTAATTAACCCATCAGTTTTACTCAAAAAACACATTCAAAAATTTTATTTTCATATAAAAAAAAATCAACAAAATTACCCAGGGATTCCTAAGCAGCTAGGATGGTACAACAGAAAAGTGCCAAATTTAAAATGTATATTGTTTTTACCTGTATTAAATGTAAAAAAAATCTATTAGAGAAATTAAAGAATTTTATAAAAGAGCACTTAATTGAAGTAAAAGCATTATTTTAATCTTTTGTAAAAGGTGCATTATGATAAGGGTGCATACGGACTTCTCCACCTATATCGTAAGGTGTTTTTATTTAGAAGTTAAATATTAATACAAGTGAGGCAAAGGCGCTTTTCCTTAATTTTGGATTTGTTCATGAGGTATATATTCATAAGATAATTAACAATATCCTCTTTTTTGTACACAAACAAAATAAATGCCGTTAATGTAAACTCCATTTTTACAAAATTCAAATTTAAAACATGGCCTGTTTTGTTTTTTCAAGTTTCCTCCCGCTTAAAATCTTAAATTATTTTGTATTTTTTTAAAAATAATTTTTTTGTGGTGGTTTTTGTTATAAATAACGACTAAAGAAACGTAAAAAGAAATTTATTCCAAAACATAATAAATGTTTTACAATACAATGTTTCACTTTTAATGTAACTAACTTTGGGAAAAGTTGTGCAGTCTTGAGGTTAGGTTGTGTGTGTGTGTGTGTGTGAGGAGTGGTGCGTTATAAGTTATAACTTAAAAACTAGAAGTTTTCAACAAAATTTGACTTAAGATTTGTGATCCCCGCCCCAAAAAATCCCCGTATACCATATTTCAGTAAAATCGGCTTTCGGGCCGATAAGTAAAAAAAAAAGCTCGAAAAAATAGGTCTGAAAATAAACTTGTTTTTGGCTCGGCCATTAAAAATATGGACGATTTTTTATTTTATGGATACAAATAAATGATTAATAAACAATTTTTGATTAAAAAAAAAAAAAAGCGGAGTTATAACTTGCTTAGTAAAATCCTCTTTTTAAAATCCTTGCAGACGGTGTATACGGGTAAAATTCAGTTTCGAATACCATCCGAACCAAACTCATTTTACACCCGTGAGAATCTTTGACAAATATATATATATATATATATATATATATATATATATATATATATATATATATATATATATATATATATATATATATATATATATATATATATAAATATTAAATTTAAAAAATTTTATTTATTTATAAAATATTTATAAAATTTTATTTAATAAAGTAGCATGTACATAAAAAACCCCCAAAAAATTAAAAAAATTAAAATTTGGAAATTTAAAAAGCTTATTTTGAGTTTTAATCTGGAAATTGGCATAAAACTTAATACTGGGAATTTGGTATTTTTAATTTGTATAATTTTTAAAAAAATTTTTTAAATTTTATTCATTTTTTCAAACCGTTAAAATAAAAATTTAGCAAAATTATTAGGGTAAAAGGAATTTAATAAATTTTTTATTAGGTTTAGTAGTTTTGTTATTTATTTAATTTTAAATTTAATTTATCATTTTAAAAATTCGTTTCCAAATATATGGAATATTTTTATTTTACATTAGAAAATAATATTAAAAAATTTGTTTCATATTTTTTTAATAATAAAATTTTTAGGTTTTAAAACTTTCTAATACAAATTTTTTTTTGAATTTGGAAAAAAAAAAAATAAATTTTTTTTTAACAATTTTCAGGTTCTGGAAAGTCTTTTTTTTTTTTTTTTTTTTTTTTTTTTTTTTTTTTTTTTTTTTTTTATAAATTATAATTTAAATATTTATAATTTAAAAATTTTTAAAAAACCCAAAATTCCCAAAAAAAAACCCCCGAAATAAAAAAAAAAAATACAAAAAATTTTAAAATTTTAAAAAGTTTTTTTAAATTTTTTTAATTTTTTTATAAAAACTTAAGTAAGCGTGGGGAAATTCCGGGGATGTGTTTAAAGGGTTTCGTAAATTTTTTAAAAAATTTTTAAAAAATTTATTATTTTTTCAAAAGAAATAATATAAAAATTTGGATTTTAAACACCTTATTGCAAAAGGAAAATTTTAAAAAATTTTCATTAAATTTTTATTTTTTGTTTTTTTATTTAATTTTTAAATTAATAATTACAATTTAAAAATTTTATTAAAATATATTAATATTTTATATTTTATTTTTAAAATAATATTAACCAAATTTTTTCATATATTTTTTAATAATAAATTATGAGGTATTTAAAATCTTTCATATTCAATATCAAATTGTTTTTTTAGATATTTAGGAAAAAAAAGAAAATAAATTCTTTTTTTTAAAAATTATTCATTTAAAATTTGGGTTTTTAGGGGTTTTTTAAACCTTTTTATCGTATTTTTATAATTTTTAAATTTAAATTTGAGTAAAAATTTTTTTGCTTTAAATTTGATTTAAAAAACTAATATTTCCCTAAAAAAATATTATTTAAATTTATTTTTTCATAACGTGAACTTAAAAAAATCAAATTCGTTTTTAAAGCTTTTGTTGACTTGCAAAATTTTATACACCCGGATGGCTTTGCTCAGGCATTCCCACTCTCCCTTTCCAGACACGCTGTTTCAACGTGAGCTTTCCCGAGGTTTGTAGGTGGAACCTCGGATAAATGGGTTTTAACCCCAAAAAACCCAACGTTTCCAAAACTTAAATTTTTGCAAAAATTATCGATGCAGGGCAAAACAATGGGGTCCGACCAGGACGCTTCGGGCCCCCTAGGCCCAACCTTCTTCCGCCATTAGGAAAAACCCCCCTGGGGGGGCCCCCAGAAAAACGGTTGGGTCTTTGTTCCCGCCTTTGGGGAAAGGGCTCCATCGTTTGGCTTGAGTTTCCTTAATCCGGATGGTAAAAGCTGTTATACAGCGCCTTCACCCATTCTGAAAAAAAATATGTAGTTTTTTTTCGCGAAACTACTGACCAAGGTAAACAGGGGAATGATTAAAGCTATTTCATGGTTCAAAGTCCTAGGTTAGGTTAACTGTTTTTTCTTCTTTTTCAAAATTAAAAAAAAAAAATATCTATTTAATCTAACAAATTAACGTTTTTGTTAGTAAAATACTTACTTTCTAATTGTATTTTTATATGAAGGTTTGCCTTCGTGTTTACTTCGTTTTTTTGGAAATATAAAAATTGAAACTGAGAAAGTATTTTTTAGGCGTTTTATTAAATTTAAAACTATACGTTCGGTCAAAATATAAAAAAAAAACATGTAAAATGCAAATAATAGGTCTCTTATCGGTTAATTCACCAGCTAACATTAGCATGAAAATAGACTATTAAAACTCTGTAAGTATTTCTAAAATAGGTAACAACATAATCTTTTTATCTTGAATATTACACTTTATCAGCCTATAAACTAGAATTTATTTAGGACTTGTCATTCTGATTATTTTACCAATTTATTGTAGATATTAATAAAGAAACTTCGACTTATTATAAACTTAATAAAATGGCTTAAATTTTTACGAATATAATGCCCGAAAATAGGCCAAACTTAAGGAAGTTTAAAGGTGTATGGAAGCCCAATACTGTAGAACAAAATTGTCCAGGCGTGCAGGGCAGCGGGAATAGAGGGGTTGGCCCCGCGGAATTTGCGCAATGAATAGTAGGTCAGGGCCGGATTTCCATAATTCTTTGTTACTATCTATAAAATTGACATCATCAAATGTCAAATTCCAACATTCACTGTTTTTTTTATTTTTGCACAAATTGTTGGTTATTAAAGGATACTACTATAGAATATTTAAAATTATTGTGTAATATTAGATTTTATATCATCTGATATAATATGGAAAGAATAGATGGCGCCACTTTACTGCCTTCTATTTAAGTGGTCGATATTTTTGGAAGTTTTGTATTTTTACCAAAAATCTTTGTAAATAAATAAAAACACGATTTTTTAAAATAAATTTCAAACATTGTATGATAGTATTATGTACTTATCACCAATTTTGTGATAAAAGAAGGGCAAGATAGTGTAAATGAGTTTAATCTAATCCTAAGATTCTGGTTGTACATTAAAAAGTGAACATTTTTATAACTGCTTTTTAGGCATATACTTTTCACTAATAACAAACATTCATGAGACAGAATAACAGTGGTTCAAAATGTTTAGTAACCTTTGGTACCTGAGTATCCATTGTAACAGTATCCGTTAAATATTATGTGTGTACAGTATGTCGAGCTTAAAAAGTTGATAATGCAAGATTAAGAAAAAATCTAATTTATTTTTAAACAAATGGTATTGTCTCGAAAGTTGCCTCCTCTTCGATTTTGATCAAATTTGGTATAAAGGGGTTTTTTGGGGCGCTGATTACAAATCTGAAAAAATATCTTATCGGCAACGTTTCGTTTCGAGATCTTCATCATCAAAGTTGAAAATTAAACTAACCTCATTTTCACTATATTCTCCCTTTTTTTGTAAATTTGATTTTTACACTAAAGTGGTACACGATATTTTATAAACACCTTTAAAACCTTGTATTTTTATTTATTTTACATCTTTTTTCCATTAAATTGCGAACTTTTAAGTTCAAAGGCAGCAGCCATATTTGCTTAAAAAATAAAAGTGTAAAAAAGGTGTAAAATAAACATAAAAAAGTTTTTAAAAGGTGTTTGTGAAATATTGTGTGCCAATTTAGTGTAAAAATCAAGAATTTTGTGCAAAAAGAAGGAGGAATAGTGTAAATAAGGTTAGTTTGATATTCAATTTTGATGAAGAATATCTCGAAAACGAAACATTGCATTTTTTTTAGATTTGTAATCAGCGCCCCAAAAAACCGTACCAAAATTGTACTTCCTTTCATTCAATTAGAGGGACCTGTATATATTAAAATTTGCCTGTTCTGCCCAGTAATCAATAATTTTGATCCTTTAAAAGAGTGTACTAAATTATTAAATGAAATAAAAGTACCTAAATGTAAACCTTATTTCTTTTTAATAATCCACAGAATTACACAAACATTGTGGAAATCATCTAAAAGATAGTTAAGATTGCCTTACTTTTCTCACTAATATTTCCTATGAAATTTTCATTTTCTATCATTTATAATTGATATATTATTTATTCGGTTACCTAACGTTACATCTTATAAGAAGCACCTAATTTAAATATAAAAAATACTTACCTAAAGTTAAAAAGACGGGTATGTTACCCTTGGATTTGCAAGACAAAACCATACAATCTCTAGTCATTTTGTTACGATATTATAAGTAACAAAAATAAACACAAAATTATAGTCACAATTTAATAAACACTAATCACTAAAATAAGAAGGTTTTGATCAATCCAAAAACGGTACTCCGGCCTCATAAAATTATAATGTGTTGGCTAACTTCACACTGATTTATCAGTTGTAAGTAGGCAACACATTAAATTATTTCGTGGAATTTTGTTATTGCGCAGAATCGGCGGGGCCAACTCTGACAGTTATTTTCATACTGGGCGGACTTTTTTTGATCGAAGGGCCCCATAGCATTCCCATACACCTTTAAACTTCCTTGGCCAAACTTTACCCACCCCCTTTAAAAATTGGGGCTTGACTTAACCCCAATCAATTTTTTTTTTAAATTTATTGAAAAAATCGTATATGATGCGATTTTTGAAAGAGTGTTATTGCACATGAAAATTTTACATGCGGAAGTATTTACAGTAAATACTTTTATAATACGCAGTTAAAAAAACCAGAAAACACATGATTAACTTATTCCTATTACCTTTTACAATTAATGTTAAAAATAAAAATTTTATATTTTATTTTGTTTTTATCTGAAAATTCAAGGATATACCTAAAATTCAATTTGTTTTAAAACAGAAAAAAGTAAACAATTGTAGCGACAAGCGTGCAAATACAAAATTACTAATATTATTATAACCACATTATTACTAACCCATAAAAAAAACATTAAGGAATTCCACTGATTTAGCACCATTTGTGCACATAACAAAAACATTTTTTTTGGGTTTAAAAACTACTTTCCCAAATTCGCCTAAAAAAAAATCGAGAGAGAAAGAGAAAAAGGGGTAGGGGAAAGCAGATTTTTTCCTGGGAATACAAACTGTAATAAAGGAACAGCAAAATTAACTTTGTTTATCCTCAAAGTTTTTACTTAACCTAATTTTTAGAATTTACTTCGTTAGACTAACCACAACTAACCACTTTGGCATCGAAAAAGTAATAATCTTTAAGCATATAAATACCAGAGGTAGCCTTGCTGCTTGGTAATGCAAATAATAGTGCGAGAAAAAAAAAAAAAAAATTTATTTTTCAGGGGGGGGATTTACGCAAAGGCTGAGTAGGCTAATTTGGGGAAAAATTTTCGTTAATTTTTTTAAAAAAGAAAAAGAAATTTTAATAATAAAATATTGTTTTGAAAAAAAAAAATTTGAAGAAAAATGTTAGTATGGTTTTGCCTAAATTAAAAAAAAAAAATTTTTTTTGATTTACCATTTAATTTATATTTTTTTTATATTAAAATTTTTTTTTTAATTTTTTTTAAAATTACTACAAAATTTAAATTTTTAAAAAGCAAAAAATTTTTGGTCGTACCCAAAAAAAATTTTCCTATTGGGGGAAAAAGTTAAATCCGGCCGCTTGTTTCCGCTCCAAGGGGAATTGGTTAAATTTAAAAAAAAATAATATTTTTAATAATCCATTTGTCATGCGTACTAACTCAAATGTTTCCTGTATTTCCTATAAACTTTTGTTTGTTAAGTGATAATTTATCTAATCAATTAAGTTTTGATTTTAAAGACTTGATTTTCATGCTGTTTAATTGCGAGAGATATTTCTTTACAATAGACCTTTTTTTAAATTATGGAATTAAAAAAAAAAATTTATTAACTATCCAAAGGTGGTAAGTTTCTTTTTTCAAATGTGTCGTTCTCTTGTCCCAATTATTTCAAGAGTTTTGGAGAAGATAAAACTATTTTT
>JAHBCN010018852.1:0-15000 GCA_019359885.1 Listronotus oregonensis
AGTATCGCAACGTTTCTGTTAATGATGTATCTCCAATTTTTTTTTAAATGAAAAAAATATTTTGCCATTGTATGCGTTTTTTTTTTTGTTTTTTGTTTTTTCAATACAATGGACGGAAGCAAACATATCCCAATTTTTCTTATGTTGTGATAGAAAATTTACAATTTAACGAGAAAAACAAACCAGAATCATGTAGTTATTTAATTGTTGGCAAGTTGTTGTTTGTTAATTCTGGTTAGTTTTTTCCTGTTAAATTGTAAATTTTAAATTTTCGAAAAAATAAGAAAAATCGAGATAATTAAATATTTTTTAAAAATAATTCGGTTTTTCAAATGCCCCATGAAAGCAAACCGAATGAAAAAAGTCAGATAATTACCTCCAAATTATTACCCATATTTTTAAAATTTAAATTTAAAAAAAAAAATTAAATCATTAATAAAATTAGCTTTAAAGGTAGATATCTGATGAAATATTTTGTACGGCAATCAACTCAATATTTTAAATAAAAAAATACACAAAGTAAGTCTAAAAATATTTAAAATATCGACGGTGTAAAAAACACTGCGGTGTCCGCAGCTTAAAGTCTATAAAACCTTTTAGATAAATAACCGAAAAGTAAATAAATTAAAACTGTTTACTGAATTTTGTCGGTGCTTTGAACGGAACTTCGATTAATTTTTGTAGATCCTCCGTCGGGTAAATAAACTTAAAAATTCGCGCATCCTGAAGCGTTATAGCCTGACGAGTCTTAAAATAAATTTTATTGTACCGAGAAAAATCGTTGATCGTCACAAAGAAGTAAAAATTTTTCTTGGAAAAGCAGTTTTAAGATCGCATTAACATATTTTTAAAGAGGAATAAATCACTTAGTCTCTAGGAATAAGAATTTGCTTAATGGGTGGCATTTTATATAAACGTTACGGAGGTCTTAAGAAAGTTTCATGCCGCTAGTGATTTAAATTTCTTGACCACTTAATTATTCTCGGAGTTATATTCTTGTGAAATCCAAACATTTTTGTACTAAGTCACGAGTTTTTCTTTAAAGTCAAAATCATTTAAACATTACCAAACAAGATGTTTATTTATAGGTATTATGTCTAATTAACTACTTATAATGTTCCGAGCTTAAAAAACCAAAAAAACCGACACCATACATTTGCCGGCAGAAACCTATTACCACGGAAAGTTTGGACTACCACTATATAAACTATAAAGGTATGTACACATCGAAAAAACAAACAAGAACAAACATTAGCGAACAAACGTTTTTCTTTAGTGTAGACAGTGAAAACGGCGAACAAACGTTTGTTTGTTATTTCAGACATGTTCGAGTAGACGTGGGAACATCAAAGAAAATGAATCTTGTTCATCGTCATCCATAACTATTCCAACTAGTCAAACAGGAGTGACCAAATGTTTGGTTGCGCTATGTAGACAGAAAGAGCAAACAATAATGGTGTGTACATACCTTAAGGTAGGTACACACAAGAACAAAGTGCAACAACAAACATTCGTTCTTGTTCGTCTTGTTTGTATGTATTCTTTGTTTATTGTTCGTTCTTTCTGTCTACATAGCACAACCGAACATTTGTCCACTCCTGTTTGACTAGTTGGAATAGTTATGAATGACGATGAACAAAATTTATTCTCTTTGATGTTCCCACGTCTACTCGAACATGTGTAAACTAGAACAAACAAACGTTTCTTCGCCGTTTTCACTGTCTACACTAAAGAAGAACGTTTGTTCGCTAATGTTTGTCCTTGTTCACCTTGTTTATAAGTGTTCTTTGTTTATTGTTCGCGTTTTTTTGTCTACATAGCGCAATCAAATATTTGTTCACTCTTGTTTGACCAGTTGGAAAAGGTATGGATGACGACGAACAAAATTAATTTATCTTTAGGTATGTGCACACCGAAAAAACAAACAAAAACAAACATTTATTGTTCGCTTTTTCTGTCTACATAGCGCAACCAAATGTTTGTTTACTCTTGTTTGACTAGTTGGAATAGTTATGGATGACCATAAAACAAAAATTCTCTTTGATGTACCGACGTCCACTGGAACACGTGTGAACAAGAACAAACAGACGTTTGTTCTTGTTCGTTTTTTCGGTGTGTACATACCTTTTGATGTACCGACGTCTACTCGAACATGTATAAACAAGAACAAACGTTTGTTTGCGTTTTCATTGTCGACATTAAAGAATAAAGTTTATTCGTTGATGTTTGATTTTGTTCGTTTTTTCGGTGTGTACATACCTTAAAAGTTCATACAAAAAAAACTTTTTAAATTGTCTTTAAAAACGTTATATAAACATTTTCGATAAAATAAATACCTAATAAAGGAGATATAAACGAAAATGTAATTTTGACAAAAGATTATAGTTTAAAATAGGGAAAAATATTTTTTTATTAATGTTTTTTTTTATTTGTTTTATTCATTTGAGTCCCAAATCAAGCAAAATTTGAAGAAGTTATTAAAAAAATTATATATATATATATATATATATATATATATATATATATATATATATATATATATATATATATATATATATTGATAATTTATTTTCTTGAACCTTTTCAATATATTCTGAGTTTTTCTTTTTTCTTGGGATTTTTTGGTTCAACAACAAATCAAAACTATTTTAGTTCCATTTAAAAAGTTTTATTACAGACTGCTTCGGCTGATTTCAGCCTTGATTTTTCTATCTAAAACAATTATACAATAGCTTAGATGTTCAGAGTATATGTTACAATGTACAATTTTTATAAAAACGTTTTTTTTATCTGACTTGCCCAAGGTTATTCAGATAATTGTAACTTTTCACTTCACAGGAAAAATTTTATTAACTAACTTAAACCACATGGTTAAAACAGTTCTTGCTTAACTAATTCTATCCAAGACTTCGTTAAGCAAAAACTGTTTTTAACCACGTAGTTTTAAGTTGGTTAATAAAATTTTTATTGAAAAAAATGTTACAATTATATCTGGAATAACCTTTTGGAAGAATCGATAAAAATTTAAAACATTTTTATAAAAATTGTACATTGTTAACATATACTCTGAACATCAAAGCTTAGTTGTATAATTGTTTAGATAGAAAAAATCATTGGTAAGGCTGAAATCAGCTGAAACGTCTGAAATAAAACTTTTTACCATGGAGACTAAAATAGTTTTCATTGTTGTTGGAACCAAAAATAAAAAGAAAAAAAAAAAAAAAAAAAATTCAGAATATATATATATATATTCAATTTTTTTCCAGGGATAGGTTGTACCTAAAAAAATCCTGAAAATTTGGTTTTTTAATTATTATAATTCAAAAAAAACTTGCATTTAGACCAAAAGGTTATATAACTAAATTAAAGGTCTTGTAAATAAATAAAATTTTGTGTATCTTTTACAGTTTTTAAGATATTAACATTTTAAATTAAAAAAAAAATAACGTTAATATTTGAAATTACGCCTTTTCTCAATTTTTTGCTGTTTGATTCCCAATTCAGCAGAAAAATCGTGTTCAGCAGAAAAAATACGCCAGAAAATCTTAGTCAGATACTCATATATAAATATTTTTGATAGGATAAATAATATATATTTGACACTTTATTTTTTGTAGCTTTTTTAATTTTTAAGTTTTTTCTTCGAAATAAATGATTTCAAATTAAAATCAAAGTGATTCAATTAAGTTTGGGTTCTTTGCGTATGCAAAAACAATATTTAAAAATCTACATCATAAAATTTAGCACGAAATCTGCTGTTTTACATGCAGCTCATGCAGCTAAATTTAATCTAAATCCATGCAAAATAGCGGCGGGGAAATAAAATTTGTCTTTCTGCCACAAATTGCCCGAACTTAGGAAAAGTTTACTCGCACATTTCCCTAAATTTTTAGCCTAATCGGTGCTCGGTTTACGATCAACACGAAATCGATTTTAAATGAAAAGAGTTTAACTGTGGAAAGACTTTCGTGCTGCTCTCTTTTATGGGTTTATTTGGGATGCAAAATTTGGGAATCGGGACAATCCGACAAAAAACAGCAATATTTTTAAAAGGACGGAGGGTTAGCTTATGCAAATAGGATCGTCCACAATTTACTTTGTTGTATTCTTCATGACGAAGGCAAAGGGGGATAAAGTTAGTTCGTAAAATAGATTTGATTAAGTTAGCAGTGTTGCCGTATCCCAAACGCATATTTAAAAGACTGTCAAAGAGTGTGGTCATTAACGTTTGTTAATATGTTTATTTTTTAATTTTTACCGACAAATAATTCTGGTAAGATGGGCCTATAACTCGTATAATTTATCGGATTTTTATGCTACGTAGTACACGTACGAGACCAAAAATCTAGATTTTTCTATGGCCGACTTGTTTTTTTAAATAATATTTTTATTTCTTTATATTTACACTTAAAATAGTCAAAATTTAAACAAATAACAGTTTAAAAGTAAAAACATCCATTATCTGTTTCATAACTTTTTGCTCATCTTCCTCAGTATGTAATCCAGCACTATAACCAGGATCTAAGACCGTAGTAATTAAATAAATATCATTCTGTTACATAAAACTGAAGCGCTTTTTCAGTCCTGCTAATAATTCCTTTGCAAGTAATTTTAGACCTTCAACTTCTAAATAATATTTTAAAACAATTTCGATGCCCTTAGATAGTAGAAAAATATCCGCCAAAGAAACAGAATGATCATTGACTTAGTGACGATGCGACATGTTCATAAAATTTGCGGAGGAAGAAACAACGAACATGCAAAACAAATATTTTAGTTGTTAAAAGATAACAAATATAAGTAACATGAACTATATACACACACCGCAATGGTCTAAGGATATTCCTATTTTAGGGATATAAATCAAATAATTTAAAAATATATGGCCAAAAAAAGATAATTTATGGAAATTGATCATATTATGTAAAAATGTAATATTTTAATTAAATGTAGATACCAGAAAAGAAAAACTACAGTGGCGTACAACCATTTTTTTTATTTCAACTAAATATCAAACAAAACTAAAAGTCATGTTCTAAACATATACCAATTTTTTATAATGATGAATTTTTTTAATAACGAGTATGACCTCCTCTGGAGTTTATCACTGCGCGACACCTTCTTGGCATACTCAGAATTAAATTGTCCATATCTTCCTGAGCTATGGCAAACCAAGCAGCATTTAACGCAGCAAACAGTTGTTCTTGGTTCTGGAATTGAGGGTTTTCACGCAAAACCGTTCTTTGTAGCATATCCCATGCATGATCGATTGGATTTAGGTCAGGTGATTGAGCAGGCCATGGCAAAACGGTGATTTGGTTGTCTTGTAAAAATTGTGCGACATGAGGACGAGCGTTGTCGTGCATCAATATAAAGTCTGGTCCAACAAGTCTTGCATGGGGTAAGACAAATGGTTGAAGAATCTCTTCCACATATCGATGAGCGTTTAAAAAATGTTCAACCAAAACGAGATCGGTTCTTCCGCCGAGTCGTATTCCAGCCCACACCATTACGGCCACCTCTATAACTGTGGACTTCTTGCACATTTTCCAAGTCCAGGTTCTCTCCATATCCTCAGTCTTCTTGAATCCGGATGCAACCCAAACCGAGATTCATCTGTAAAAAGGACTAATAATCAATGGGGCCCATTGATTATTGGTCCAATTCTCGTGTTCTGTTGCCCAAGCTAAACGAGCAGCGCGATTTCTTCTAGAAAGTGGCTGGCATCTCAATGGTCGTCTATTACGTAGTCCACCTTCATGCAATCTGTTCCGAACTGTAGAATTTGAAATTACGATATTATGCGTTTCGCGTACCCGATTCATTATTTCTGGAACAGTTACTGTGGGATTTCTTCTAGCCATTTGCACAATAAAACGATCTTGAGCAGGCCGAGTCAGCCGTGATGAACCTGGATGTCTTTCAGAAACATCACCTGTTTCTTGGAAACGTGCCCATAATCTTGAGATTACGCTCTGTGATGTGTGGAGTGGAGTTTCAGCAACACGAGTTTGCCTAGTACCAGCTTCTAACATTCCAACAGCTCGCAACATTTTATCCCGGTTAAGATGGCGTCTTTGCATGATAAATAAGTAACAGACGGAGTCTATACTCTACTTTGGATTACAATATATTGACCAATATTTTCAAATTTTAAAACTGTTATGTCCACCTACTTTGATTTAAAAACAAGTTTTTTGCAGAAGTCCCATTTTTGAACCGTAAAATAAAGTAGTCCATTTTTTATACAAAAAAAAAACATTAAAATGCCCATCTCTTATCAATATTCTTAACATATTTTACCAACCCAAAACATTTAAACACGATAAAAACTCGTTTACACTCATTGAAATAAATATATCCCTAGACCATTGCGGTGTGTGTAACTCCATAAACGGCAATAAAATTATATGTAGGTATTATTATTATTAAGCGCGGATTATATGCAAATTGCATATACATCATATTTTGCATATTTTGTCCGTTTTGAAAAATGCATATTTTTGATACATTTTGATTTACCTGCATATTATTCATCTTTTCAAAAATTTTTAACACCATTTGATATCTAATTCTTTATCATCAGTGGGGCGGCTGACCCCAATACTCTAATCTTTGGGAATTCCAGGTACTAACTTAAATGAGGTTTTTATTATTTTTGATAGGGTTGTTGGTTTTACCAAATTATTAATACTTTAACAATAACCCAAGGTTCGGCAATTTGGAATTTATAAATATTGGGTAGGCATAACTAGACTCAGGTTAGTATTTTTAGTTTGTCAAAAACCTTTGGTGTGTCAGCAGAGTGAGTTTTAATTGGCGAATAAAATGGCGAAAATGTAAAAACTGCGACGTGGATTAGGGTATTTCGAGTTAAATTTAGTGGAGAAAAGTTTTTTGCAAAGCCTGTTCAAAAATAATTGTTTGTAGAAAAAGTTTCAAGTGGATCAGCATTTAAAAACAGCGCTGCATATCGCGAAGGTTACAAAATGAAATGTGCGCCAGTTCAGCAGAGTGTTAAAACGCATTTCAAAATGTGGGTGCAAAATCTCAGTCGGAAAAGGAACTTTTTCAACAAGACTTGTGTCAAACTATGTTGGCAGCTAACATACCACTAAAACTTCAGCATCCCCAATTTAGAAGTTTTCTACAAAGCTTCAACCAAACCATTCCCGATGAGTCGACACTCAAAAAAGAAAAATGTTCATTGGGTCTACGAGACAGTCCTTCAGGAAATAAAATCTTTAATTGGCGAAAAACTTTTACATCGTTGTGGATGAAAGTACAGATGCTTGTGCAGATATTCCACATCTGATGATTGGAGCACTTGAAGAAAATAATTCTACAAACGCATACCTAATAGCTTCGAAGCAGTTGGAGAAACCAATAATGTGACGGTATCCAGATTCATACAGCAGTCTCTATCAAGCTTCTTTCTTCCAAATCCAGTGCCAGAAGAAAAGTTCTTAGTGCTTCATCTGATGCCGCCCTATATGGTAAATAGGACAGAACCCAAAGTATTTTACCCCAATATGGTGCATGTTACATGTCTTCTGCACGGGATAAACCGAGTAGCAGAAACCATCAGAACAGCATTTCCGCTAGTAAATAAGCTAATTTCAAGTGTTAAAAAAGTCTTTATCAAAGCCCTCTAAGATGCAAATGTATAGGGAGCGACTGCCTGGAGTTAGTTTACCACCAGAACCTGTAATTACCAGATGGGGAACGTGGATTAATCCAGCTATATTCTTGTTGTCAATGCCTTTTATAGTATTTCCAAACGAAAAATTGTATAATATTTGTATTATTTTTTGTGCTTTGTATATATGTATTTAATCTTGGATTAAGTTATAAACTAATTATGTACCATTTTAAAATAGTAAATAATTGTATCTGACCACATAACTAATATCTGACTATGTTTTTCTCACTTTTCACTCTCATGTGTATTTATTTTTCCAAATAAAAACCATTTTTGAAGATTGTACTTTTTTCACCCTATTTGTTCTATTACATCATTAAATTTTATTACATATTGAATTGCATATTTTGTAATAAAAGTCAATATTTGTGCATATTTTTATGAAAAAAGATGCATATATATGCGCATATTTTTTCAAAAACTTGTTGCATATATTCCGTGCTTTAATTATTATCATTTACCTGAAATAGCGTCTTTTTTGTTCAAGCCTGAATGGAGGTGAAGGTGAGCGACGACGATTTCCGATCGATTTGACACGAAAAAGAACAGTATCGGGAATCAGATACATCTGTATCTGAAAATTTAAGTATCGGCAGGTATCGGAAAGTAGTAAGTATCGACCGATATTCGATACTAAGTATCGGTATCGGCACAGCCCTAGAGTAAAATACATATATTCCTATTCTATCGTTAGGATTAAAAATTTGTAACGCCATATTTTGCCTTTAAAAAAAATGTTGTTAAATTCCGTCTTTTCTAAAGTTTTCTGAATTTATATTTTGGATCTTTGAAGTTTTAAACATCAACTTTCCTTTTATTTAAATGCCGCGGACGGCTTCCGAACTTCTGATATGTAATTTTTGTTTTGTAGCATCTTGTATATGCAATATTTAAAAAAAATATCTGACTTACTGTGATTTTGTTTTTAATGGTAGGATAATAAGAATGTTTGTAAAACCTACAACCAACATCAGGTTTTTTACTTAAAATATTTAAATACATTACAATTTTGGGATTCGCAGCTGCAATTCTCCTTAACCATTTTCCACATAGACAATTCAGCGTTTCGGATTAGCCTTTTAAATTGGCTCCTCAACCGCGAGTTTTAATATATCAATGTCTCCTCGCAGACACGCAAAAAAACTAAAGACTAAAAAACCGCTGCGCCACGCTAAACACTGTAGTGTGGAAAAAGCTTCGCTCGCTAGTTTGCTAATGTGACGAAAAAACATCTGGCGCCTACGTTCGTATGCAGCTCTTGTTTTGATTAAATTTGAGCTACTACATGGAGGAACTTGTTTTAATCAAAATGTGCCATCGCGGAGCTTGATTAAATTTTGTTCCAATTTTGAACTAACTTTAAATATACTATGTCCTTTTTGGCCTGCGGTTACTTGATCGGGTGGGGTCGTATGGAGTGTTGAAAAAGCTTATAACTGCTTTAAAAATGAGTTGGATTTTTATACTAAATCTGAAATTGTTTTACAAACATTGCGAATAGTTCATCACAATTTTTACAAAAATAAATTAGTTTTAAAAAAGTAACAATACAAGCTTTTATAGCAAACCGCCCAACTAACATTTTTTGTTTTATAATCGTAACGGTTACGTTTCGATTACCTATTTTATAAAACCTTTCAATGGTTCGCAGAACGTTTTTGTTACTCTTATAAAACCCTTATAGCACTTAAATGGAGAATCTTATACAGGTAACGGTGACTATATTTTGGTACCAAATAAAACCTTTACTCTCCATTTATTCGTAACTAAGTAAAACGGCAAGGAATACATTTTCGTTACCGCTATAAAACCTTAATATTCCTTATAAAAACCATTAAAAACTTCCTGACCTACTACAAAAAATCCCCCTTTTAGCTTCATCTCCTTCTGCATCGTTTGTTTACAATATGTTCTATTTCAAGTCCTTGTCACTGTTATTCTGCTTCTACTCTAAATTTGACAGCAATGGATTTTTACTTGGATATTATTAAAATGGCGTATTAAATAATTATTATAAAAACTTAAATACTCTGAGAATTTTCTATGAGGAATTAATTTTACTTGGCACGAAAGATTTAACGAGTAATTTTATATTTTACCCTTCTTAAAACTAAAGCGCCCCCCTAAAGGGCACTCTAAAAATCAATTTTTGTAAAAACTCAAAATTTAAATTATGTCTCATGATTTGTTTTTTGCAAATAAACTGCCCAACATTTCTTAATCCCATGTTTTTGAAGAAAAACGTCTTTTAGCTTCAGTAGTATGGCTTAAAATGAAATGTTTGTCTTTTTTGTGTAAATATTTATGTCAATTCGAACACAAACATAAAAATGGCCGCTAAATAAAAGGTCGCCATGTTCGCCAGTTCGCTTTTTAAACACCTATAGCCTTTAAGTAATAATAAACACCTTAAAAACTTTTATAAATATTACTCTTGCAATAAAACCTTAGGTGCTTTTGTGATACTTATAGTTTTATAAGTTACCAAAAAGGTATTTATAGAACCCTTCGTTACCGGTATAAAACCAGAAGTAACCGGAAAACCAATTGAAAGCTATTAGTTCTCAAATGTCAAATGTTAATTGCATGACCATAACCATTTACAGTAATTTAAGTTGTGGGTGATTTATCACCTGATGGTGTGCTTCTCAAAATATTCTCGCGGGTTTTAGCGCACTTTCTATAAAAGCTGCTCCTATATTTAACTTTTTTCCAATTTTTTTTCTCCTGTGAAATGTTTCACTTACAATCAATTATTAAGCATTAAGAAAACACAGAAAACAATTATTAAACATCTTAACCTAAAAAATATAGTGCCCCGCTGTGCACCTTCTACATGAAAAAGTTGCACTTCTGGGCCTATAAGTTTTATAAAATTCTTCAGATTTTGTAGTAGCTTAAGGATATTTATTAGGTGCCTTAAGATTTATAAGGGTTTTACGAAGTAAGCTATAAAACCCCAAGAGTAAAAATTATATTAAGGTTTTTAAGAACGCTATGAAATCCTTTAAAAACTTTAAGTAACCAAAACCAAAGGTTTTATAGATAAGGTAACGGAAACATTTTAGATGCAATGTTATAAAACTTTAAGTATTTTGGTATTTTCCGGGCGTTTTAAAAAACTTATGGGACCAATAGTTTTCTTATAAAACTATAAAAACTAGTATAAAAGTTAAGGTTTCTTATAAACCTCCTTAAATATCCGTTACCGTTTAATAAAACTTTAGGCTCTGAAAAATGTTAGTTGGGCGATCTAAACAGTCGAAAATAATTTTTAAGTATAAAGAGTTTGCGTTACAGTGAAAGAAAATCCAATAATCAATAATGAATAATTAATTTGGAAAAAGTTGTTATTATAATTTTTTCAATATTTTTGCAGATTTTAAGAATACTAATGTGCATTTACATACCAAATTTCATACCAGAATTTGGGATAAGTTTAATAACTTCTTATATATTGTGTAGCAATAAAATATTATAAATGTTATTTATTTGTAAATTAATATTTAGGTTTAAAACATAATAAGAATTTCAGGTTAGTATCTGCCTACAAACTGTTAAATCTCTAAAATTAGTCTTTTTTATGATTACTCCTTTTGTCTTATTTTTTATTTATCCTTTTTCCTTCTAACGACCATATCCAATAATGTAAATTGGCATTTTATATAATGTATAATATTGATTTGAATTTGAAATGTATGGAATTGATGGAACGATAATAAAAACTTAATAAGATGTAGTTCGACGAACATATCATTGAAGATAATTAATTAACAACTCCTCCAAGAGTTTCGTGTTCTAGACAGTAAAACACAGATTAATTAAAATAATCTCTTATAAAGAAAAACTGTGGTAAGTAACGATATCTACAACAAGTTACTATATAAGACTTAATGACTTAATAAAACTAATAATACCAAAAAAAAATCGGGATTTTTTTCAGGAAATAAATAACAACAATCGCTATAAATGCCTTCCACCATTGTGATGCATTCTTTCAGTGAGGGGAGTTCGGGAAATCATTATCATATTGACAAAAGGCGAATTCCCTGCCAGTCCAAAATTATTTAAATGGATTCTCACGTACACGACACCGAAGAAGCAGCCGAAACAGCCCTGATTTGCATCCATATTAGAATTTACAAGTTGGGCCATCGTTTACCCAAATTATCTGTAGTCGGGTAGGGTTACAAAGTTCATTCTATTATGTTTAAACATATTTTCAACAAGGCTAATATACATACAAATTTTTAATAATGCCTTCATTGGTCTATCATAAAAAATATGAAAACACCATTTAAAATTAATTTCCCAAAAATGTGTCTCTCAAAACGCGTAGTTTTTTTGCGTGATTTCTTTAGTCTTTTTAGATTTTTCTAAGGAGCTCATATTCAGCCAAAAAGAACATGATGCTCTAATGAAACATTACGTTAAATTTCCTCAAGTTCGGATTAATAGTTTTTTTATTATACTTACCTGAAAATACTACATTTTCAACTGTGTATAAAATACAGTAAATATGACATTTTCAGAACAGCGCACAGATTTTTTTCCCGATCCCTCTTTCCGTGCGCTTATACAAAAATCCATCCATGGAAACTGTTCATAACAACGATTTATTTATTAATGACCTATTTTATTTTCTGTCAGTGAAATTTATGCCATTTTCAAAAAATGAATTCAGATTTGGAAGAAAATCCGGATATTCCCGATATTATATTACAACAAGCGCGGCAGAAGTGAGTGCAGATTTATTATCAGTGAAATCCAGGTTGAGATATGAACATGAATATCACATTTTTACCGAATGGCGGACCCAGAAAACAATCAAAATTGTGAGTGACGATATTCTCTTAGTTTATTTTTCTGAAAAAGCCAAATCTATGAAGTCATCCACCTTATGGAGTCGATTCTCCATGTTAAAGAGTTGTTTGGCAATAAAAGAAAATACTCACAACCAATATCCAAAAACTATCGCTTTTTTGAAACGACAAGCTGTAGAATATGTACCAAAGAAATCCAAGGTTCTTACGTCAGAAGAGGTTACCAAATTTTTATGTGAAGCTCCAGATGGACAATATCTACTAGCAAAAGTAATTTTAGTGTTTGGCATCTTCGGCGTATGCCGCAGAGATGACTTAATGCGTTTGAGTTTAGACGATGTGAAAGATAATGGGCGTTTCCTTGTCGTGTTCTTACGAGATGGAAAAACTCACAGGTGAAGAAGTTTTACCATTACCAATGAAAATTGCAAATTCAATCCCTGTACACTTTACCGCAAATACGCAGATCTCCGCCCTAAAAATATGGAGAGTAGACGATTATTTGTTGCATACCGAAACCAAAGATGTTACGCTCAACATGTTGGGTGCCATACTATCATTGGTATTCCAAAACTTGTTGCAAAATACTTAAAACTAAAAAATCACGAAGAATATACCGGACATGGGCTAAGGCCTTCTTTGGCTACCATGTTGGTAGAAAGCGGCGGTGATTTGCTCACTTTGAAAAGACACGGAGGATGGCTTTCTTCCAATGTAGCAGAAGGATATATAGAGGAGTCCATACAAAAAAATTGAAGTATCCCAAAAGTTGTTTAGGCCTTGTAACTTGGAAACTACAAAATCTGTAACAGTCAATCAAGAGAACCAAAACATACACGAACACTCCGCTTCAACATCTTTAGTTCAACAAAAAGAAATACAAAAGGGATAGAGCTTCACATTAACACAAATTGTATAATAAATATAACCATTAATCATAACGGTTCCGTCCAAAATTAATTTTCTTAGATTTAATTAGCTTGTATTTTTTTTTGTTAATTCGTTTTACTGTTTTAAAAATAAAAATAAATAATCGCAATTTTCTTAAATCATTTTTTGCGACGTTTTTTGTTTATATTGTTTTCAGGTACCCAAAATGATTTTTCCGTTCTTGCATGACTTCCATGCATGCGCCGAAGATGCCAAACACTAAAATTACTTTTGCTAGTAGATATTGTCCATCTGAAGCTTCACATAAAAATTTGGTTACTTGTTCTGATTTAAGAACCTTGGATTTCTTTGGTACATATCCTACAGCTTGTCGTTTCAAAAAGCTATAGTTTTTGGATATTGGTTGTGAGTATTTTCTTTTATTGTCAAACAACTCTTTAACATGGAGAATCGACTCCATAAGGTGGATGAATTCATAGATTTGGCTTTTTCAGGAAAATAAACTAAGAGAATATCGTCACTCACAATTTTGATTCTTTTCTGAGTCCGCCATATGAAGTTACACCAAGAAAATGATAATGCACAGGTCATATACGTATTTATTAGTCAAACTCTTTAAAATGTTCCCCGTTTAAAAACATCAAATAATGTAATTATCTGCGGCTAAATTCCAAAAATTGGAATAAAAGAAGTGTTTGAAGTTTAAATGTGTCATCTCCATAATCATACACGATCAAATATTCAGCTGAAATCAGTCATTTTCATATTTATCGACACGAAATTAAATGCCAATAAATTGCGCACTCCAAATTACCGCTGATGTTTATCGAGAGACATATTAATGCAGAAATTGTCAAAAATTTCAATGTCGAGGAAAATTACCCCGTAATTCAAAATGGAAATAAATATTTTTAGTTATATGACAAAATACAATATTATCAAATGGTATAGTGACATGACATTTGTTACTGCCAGGTTTATAATTTAAAATCTCAAATTTATTTAATGCACTTTATATGAAATTTTTAATATATATATATATATATATATATATATATATATATATATATATATATATATATATATATATATATATATATCAGTTACTATTAATCTTAGAGTATTTTAAAAGCATCCGGTGTAAATCTGTGTTTAAAGATGTCCAGTGCAAAAGCCGTTTCAGGCAATAGCCGAAAATGTTTGTCTGTTGAAGCAAAAATAATTGTTAAAAGTGTTTATTTAAAAATTAATTAGGCGAGGCCACGAAAAAACTTTTTTTTTTTTAAAAAAAAACACAATTTTAAAGGCTTTTCCCCCGGAAACATTGGGGAAAAATTTGCAACCAAAAAATCCGGGGGAAAAGGATTTATGCAATGAAGATTTATTTCGTGGGAAAAAAAATCAGATGTACGAAGAGAGAAATTTCCCCACATTATTATCGCTCCAGCGGGGCTTTTTCCGGGGATGATTGTGACATAAGTTGTTCTACTACAACCTTGTGGCTTTTTTAGTCTTTTGGGGTTTTTTTTATTTAAAAAAAAAGGAAACAATTAAAATGGAATACACCGCTTGCAAAAAATAAAA
>JAHBCN010018853.1:0-16495 GCA_019359885.1 Listronotus oregonensis
TACTATTAGGTTAATACTTTGTATACACTAAAGCGCAGAGCACTGCGAACATAGGACGATCCTGGACGATTTTGGATGTACCTAAAAACGCCGCACGCATTGCTTATCCATCAATAATTTTCGGCAAACAATAATTTATAAGACGCGCGTCGGCCGGCCAAGCGATCAATTTAATACGTTTATTCCTGAAATAATTCTTTACTATCGAACGCTCTACAGCTATAGTTGTACGGTGTCGATTATTTGCTACAAAAAAGTGTTTTTTAAAATAAAATAATAATTATTAATAATGGATGTTCACGAACTGAAAGAAAAAATTAAAATCATTAAATGGTATCCCCGGGGAAACCCGAGGGGGAATTGGGGAATTATTTATTAATTTATTTCCAACCAGGCTTCCCCAAAATTTTTACTATTCACCGAGTCTTAAAAACTTTTTGACATTTGATTGTTTAACTCCAAAAAACATAAACATGATAGTGCACCAGAAAAAAACAACAAAAGGGGAAATGAAAGAAATTATAGTAGTGGCAAGTGTTATTGAAAAATCCTACAATTTTATTAATACAATTGTACAACAGGTTAATTTGAGCAAATGATCAGTGGAAAAAGTCCTTAAAAAATGGATACCGATCCTACAAAGTAAAAAAAACCCCTTGAAATTTTCCCTGATGATCATTTTAGACGAATGCAATTTTGTGAAACTGTAATAAAAATAACAATGAAAATTTTATAAGAGACATTGTTCTTCATGGTCTCACCCAACGATTTTTTCTCTGGGGTCCCGTAAAATCACAAATTTATGGTTTCCAGGAGAATAGGGCTAATAATATAAAAGAATTGCAATTACCAATTGAGAATTATTTATATTATATTAATATTAATATATTACCCTTAACATTTTAGCAAATGTCAGATAGCGTTTTTGACAATCTTGGTTATTGTTTGGCTCAGAAGTTGTTTATTTCAGCATCTTCGATAACTTAAAGATTTTTCTTTTTTTTTCCCTATAAAAGGCACATTTTTTTTTTTTTTTAATATCTTCTACGTTCCATTATTTATTTGAGAAAATTCTTTTATTTTATTAGGAAAAACTTTTTGGGTTTTTTTAAAACCGTAGCCAACGTTGCGGTCTCGTAAGCAACAAATTTTTTAAATTTATGGCTGATAAGACATCGATCGATCAAAGACGGTTGATGCTAGTACTCCTGCTACTTCCCTATAAACACTGCATATTCTTACTAAAAATAAAAACGTTTTTTAACAACTAAACTGGGCAGATAACTCTTCCGAATTTATCACCGTACTCCCCACCAGTCCCAACCCAAAATGAGCCACATGGGGAAAACAGACAGAAATTGAAATACAAGCCACAAAATTATTAGCTTTGTTCGTTAAGAACCGATTCCGAACTAGAATTGAACCGTTCAGGATTATCTTAAGGCGCATGTCTAATTATATACCGGTTGGGTTTTTTCATTTACCGCGAACGGCGCGGATTTCAATCTAATTTCTAGAACAGCTGACTGTTTAACTTAACCTGACACCAATTTCGTTCAGTAATTTCCCGAATAACTTTTCCATATCCTCATCGTTGGGGGAAGTGGTCGGACATGATCGATGGAAGAAAATATCTATCCATAAATAATTTAGCAGATAAATAAATAATTGTTAAAAAAAACAACTATTTTTTCTTCATACTTCACAATCAAGATAAACTAAACTATAAAAATCAAGGAAAATTAAAAACTTTAAGTAACGGGTTTGTATGGATCGATTTATACTTCCAATTAAATAAAGTTAAGCTAAATTAAGAAAGGCAAAATTCTTAAGGTTCACCTTAAACACAACAAACAGCAAACAGATAATGAGAATGTTGATATTGCCCATGATCAGGAGAACCGAATTTTTTAAACCCATCAAAAATTCGGGGACTACAAGAACCGATTCTGAATCAGTAACGAACCAATCCGATGTTATCCGCGAACGCTAAACTGTTACAAAAAAAATTTGGGTTGTGTTACCGCAAAAAGACCGTTTTTATATTGCGCATGCGAATAGTCCCTGAACCGGTTCGGAATTGGACCCGCGAACAAAGCTATTATTGGTATTTTAGAATTGGGTACCCCAAAATCATCCAGGAGCCTCCTATGTTCGTAGTACGGTGCGCTTTACTGTATATGGAATTTACATTTCTTATTTTTATTTCAGGCTCACCATTTTAATCACAATTATTTCCTTAACGGTTATTCATGCCGAATATAAGAACTATAATATAAGTTATTATGATGTCAACCCAGGAATTCATTTGGCACTTTAGACGATGAAGATGCACAAATTTATAACAAAAAAATATCAAAAATGTCTAATGACGAATCTTTATTTTAAATTTTTAAAAGAACAAAAAAAAATCGTACAGTCAACCATTCTTCACTTTAATAATACCATGGAACTCTTGATTTTAATGAAAATCTTTTAAAATCCAATATAAAAAACTTAAGGACGAACTAAGTAAAGAAAAAAAAATATTCAATTCTTATCTTTAAAAAATAATCTAGATGAACATATCACAATAGTAAATATGATGTTAAATCAGTTACAATTTGAAATCATGTCTTTAACAAACGCAATTTTAGTGGCAAAGGGTATATTGCATCCGTCAATTTTAACACCTGTTAGGCTCGTTAATGAACTTAGACAAATTTCGGAATCCTTACCTCACGGTCTGGAATTTCCCATACCTCTAGATCCTTCTAATGCAAACCCCCTCTTAAATATTATCGAATTACAGGTATATTTTGATCAGGGCCGTTTAATTTATATAATAAACATTCCTCTAATAGAAACCAACCCCGTTTTATCTTTATAAAGTTTTGCCTTTCCCCCAAAAAAGTTGCATCAAATGAATTTTTTTTTAATTCAGCCTTCCTCAAATTACATAGCATTAGACGAAAGCAAAAAAAACAATTTATTATTTTTTTAGAAAACGCTAAAAAATAATTGTTTAAAAATTCTAAAAAAAAAAAAATAATATGTAAACAACAAAAACCCCCCCGCCTTGGCCCTTTTGGTTTTTTTTAAATTTCGAAATTAAACTACTTCCCGGTCACAAATAAAATTCCAGATATTTGCGATAAACGAATTATCCCTTCTGATAGAGCAATTTTATTCAATTACAAAATAGTAATACTTGGTTATTTTTTTTTCCCTTACCCCGAAAACAACAATATCTTGTAGTAATATAGAAAAACCCGTCGATGTTATAATAAAAAACTGTGGTAGTGTCACTATAGGGGGGAAAAAAAGTAAAGCGTATAGTCCGTCTTCTATGCTTGTGCCGCACGGAAACACAATGCAGTCAAAAATATTTAGTGAATTTATTCCGCCCTTTAACATTACAGACGAGTGTTGTGAAAAATTTAGAAAAAAAACCTAAATTTAAGTGAAGTGCTTTTAAACGAACATTATAAAATACTGTCAAAACATATCCCGAACTTAACATAGCAAGTCATAAACTAGATGATATTGAGAAGTTAACAGACCAAATAAAAAAAAAAAAATAACAGAACATATACCTTTTTGGGGTCTGTAATCGCATATATATTAGCAATATTGCTATTATTATTTGTATTTTATAAGTTGTTTAAACAAATTGTAAAAAGAAAATCTTGTTGCGGAATTGTTCCAAATTTATGTATTAAAGTAAACCAAACAGTGGAACCATCCCCCTAGGGTAGATATGCTATTAGAAATAGGGTTAAAAAATGTGAAAGCGACGATCAGTCTGAAGAAGAAAATGTCAGCTTAAATTTAGAACACAATAAATCCATTGGTTATGTACCATCTAGGCGTACAGAAAAAAATTAAGATATAAATTTCAAAAAAATTTTTTTAAAATAAAAATTTAAAAGGGGTAGTAATATGTTATTTGTATATTAGAATTATAAGAAAATTATTAGTTTGTAAGCAATAAAAGAGATTTTATTTCATTTACATTACATAAAATCTCTTTTTAAAAGGGGGGGGTGTTGTGATCCAACCAAGATCAAATATAATATTCTATTATAAATGTGATAATACATTATAAGACGAAATTTCCTTTTATAATAATTAATGTTTTTTATAGTTTTTACGTATCACGATAACACATTTTTATTAGTTACTTTCATTATTCAGAATTATCATTATTGTCAAAGAACCCCAAATATTCTATAATCATTATTTACATTTCCCAAGTCTTTTAACACCCTAATAAAAGGGTAGATATTTCAAAAAAAAAGTAAAAGTAATTTAAACTTATCCTTTGCATAATAAATGTTTCCTTTAAACTAACAATCTATTACCCTACTATTAAAAAGCTTTTAGAACTATAAAACCCTAAATGGGGTTTTTGTATACTTCGATCGTAAACACCCCAAATTAATATTTTAACACTTGATCTTTTCAAATAGTATTTACATACAAAGGGAAAAAAGGGAAAATTCCAATCTTAAAAATGGCTCCGCCCCTTGTGTTAGTGGTCAACAAAACCCCCCCTTGTAGAAAAATAAGTATCTAGCAGTATTTTTTCAAGCATCAGTATCTTTAGGTTAGCCATACATTTAAGTTAGTCTCTAGTAAATCTTGTTTTATTCAGTGACAGTTAATATTATAAAAAAAAAACTAAATAAATAATTTAAAAAAACCCAAAAAAGGGAAATTTTAAATTTTAAAAAAAGTTTGAAAATAATAAAACAAAATTGTAAAACTAAGTGCTACAGCCATTGGAGCAACCAAATTTAATAATTTTGTGTCATCGGTGACTACTGCATTCGGTGGCACACAACAGTATGCCCGATCAATTTGGCAACAAAATATCAATAACTACGGCGTTGTGAATTACTTAAATCGATATTATATATTTTTTATTTTAGTTATGATAACGATGGACGTACGTGATAGATAGGGTACCACAAAAAAGTTTTAAAAAACAATAAATAATAATATTATTAGGAGTTCATAATAATCCAACACATTTTCACACTATTAAAATATGCATACATAGCATTTTATATAACATTTTTAACCGCCGCTCTGGGCCGTAGTAGGCCTCTTTCAGACGAAGCGGGTAATACCCGCGTCCGCATCTTTGCGCGGATTTGCCCGCGCTCGCTGTAGCTTGCAGACAGCCCACATTTTTTAAGAGTGACCCGCGTACTTTTTAGTCACCAGTGTTGTATTTTCGTTCATCCAGTATGGATCGAGACAGAATTCGTCTCCTTTATCTCTTGTATTTACGCAAAAAGAAGAGAAATAGTAGACGTGTACTCTGGATTCATCATTGATTGCTGACAGAACTAAGTTTGGAGCATTTTACCCTATTCAACGAGCTCAGGAGAGATAGTTTAAAATTTTTTAACTACTTTCGTATGTCAGTAACAACCTTTGACGAACTGCTTTACAAATTGCATGATAACTTACTTCGACAGGACACTAAGATGAGGGATTCCATTAAACCAATTAGACGGCTTGCTGTGGCCATAAGGTAAAGTGAAACAATTTATTATTTAGTATTAACTGCTTTATTGTTTCATTATTTCGTTTCAATGCTTACTTAGAGGGTATTAGATTAGATATGATTAACAGAGGAATGTGAAAAACTTATATCGAGGATGGAACTTTCTTCTGATATATCCGGAATATACCGAAGGATCTGGTGACTGAGCATTTAGTGATAGTAATGTCTGTTGTGTTGCTGGCTGCGACGTATTTATGACATTATTGTAGGTTGATGCCAACTGAACATTTTGTAACATGTTTGGTGCCTGAGACGTTAATGTGTGCGGCCTACTTGATAGGTGACTCCAGTTTGAAAAATTGGTTTGACATGGAACAGGTGCTTGCTGAGATCGAAAATGGGCATCACTTGTTTGCGAGAGCAAAATGGAAGATTTTCCCGTACGGTTCCTTTTAATATCCTGGATAGCATTCACTACAAAAGACTGAAACTGCAAGGTCTCATCTTCACTGAAGTCTTTTAGTGACGGAAGGACTCCTTTAAAAAATGATAAATGGCGGTCTTCTTTTTTGGATAATTCATCGAGGATTTCTCTTTCGAGATCTATTTTTTTCCTTTTGGGTGCCACTTTAGGTGCCATAGTTGAGGATGGTTGTTTTGTAGTAGTTTCTGCAGTACCATTTGGGTTTTTTTTGTCAGTCGCAGCGCTTGTCGATGGATCTTCAGTAATCCAGCTGTCGTCATTTTCTCTTCTCTCGTTATCCAGGCTCTCAGGGTTGTTATCAACATCAAAGCTAGACTCATAGTTTCCCTGGTGACTAAAGTAGACTTTAAGAAAGAGAGCTGCTCCGGAAAAATATGCTTTTGCATATCTTGGCTGCTGAACCGCTCTTTTTTTTCAATTTTTTCAGTGATTTTATGTACTGATCTTTAATATTTTTCCACTTCTTGATTAGCAGTTTTCCTGAAACAAAAGAAAGAATTTTTGTTATACCTCATATGATATACACACTTAAAATCACTGTTTTTGTTTATTTCCGAATTGTGCAGCCAAAAATTGGAATACTAATAAAAAAGTAATAAATCATAAATCTTAATAAAAAATTATTGGAAGTGACGGAATTTTGTACCGGGAGTTTATATATTTTTATTGCAGGTACCTAGCTAGTGAAACAATTTTCACAGATTTATCCTACAGCTACAGAATTGGTATCTCTACTATTTCGGGAATTGTCAAAAGCGTCTGTACCAGCATTTGGACTGTAATGAAAAATGAATGCATTCCACAGCCAACAACCGAAAAACTGAAAGAGATTGCCGATGAGTTTGAAAAGAGGGCCAACTTCCCGCACTGTTTCGGTTGCGTTGATGGGAAACACATTCAGTGATCAAACCTGAGCACACTGGATCACTGTGCTTTAACTACAAGGAATATTTTTCTATTGTTTTGATGGCGGTAGCTGACAGTCAATATCGATTTGTCTATGTAGATATTGGCTCCTATGGAAAAAGAAAGTGACCCTACTATATTCAGTAACTCATCTTTTTGGAGGGCAATTACGAGCAGAAAGATAAATCCGCAAATCCCGAACCTTTACCAAATGACCAACAAGTTATTATTCCATATGTTTTAGTAGGCGATGAGGCTTTTGGTTTGCATTATCATCTAATGCGCCCCTTTGGAGGAAAAAATGTTAAGTGTCAAAAAACGTATATACAATTACCGTTGGTGCAGAGCAAGAAGGTTCGTAGAGTGTACCTTCGGTATTCTTTCAAATAAATGGAGAATTTTCATCGACCACTTAATGTACCTTTGGAGATGGCAACATTAATCACTCAGGCATGCTGCGTGCTTCATAATTTCATTAGAGACAGAGATGGCTACGTATTCGAAGATACTTTCACTGTCACAGGATTCCAAGATAGCCCTGAACAACCGCAAATGCAACGTGGGAACTTGCAAGCGAAAGATGTACGTGAAAATTTGCGCGAATACTTCGCATGAGTAACGAAGGATCAGTACCATGGCAAATGAACAAGATATAAATACCTACCTATATATAAATGTTTCATTACTTCACGCTGTTAATTAGACCGAAATAAACATACTAAAAAGTTTACCTGTATAATATTGCTATACCTACTACATACCTAATCATTTGACTTTAATTTGATTTGAAACTAGGACACCATTGAAAACCCTTAAACAAGATATGGAATGTTGAAATTATAACTTTCTTAAACGGATACTTAAAGTTCAAATAATTTTTAAAACTTGCATGCCCCTTAGAATATTTTGATGTCTTTAATGCTAATAATAATATAAAAAATTATAACTTACCATATTTGTTTTATCTAAATCTGAAAAGTTTTCAAATTCTGAATTTAAAGCCATGCATATTTCTCTCCACACTTCTGTTGTGCACGTTCTTAGATTTATACGCTTCTAGTGACTTATCCCACAGGGTCGGTCGTTCTTGAACTTAGGATATTAACAATTCCGGGTCAATCTCTCCATCCATGTTTATCAAAGGACGGCCCAGTGTCTAAATGAAACTAAAACCTACAAATAAACAGATAGGCGCGGACCGATCTCCGCGACGTGTGAAGACACGCATTTATTCGTATGTATCATACATACAAACGCGGGTGCGAGTGGCGTGCGGACTGAAGGGGACCCGCGTGCATTTTGTCCGCGTACGGGTGTCGCCCGCGACTCGCTTCGTGTGAAACATTCCATTAAAAGTAATAGTCGTTAGTTTGAGCGGACCCGCGCAAAGATGCGGGCGCGGGATGAACCCGCTTCGTCTGAAAGAGGCCTTATGAAGCGAAGTGTTGCGCGCGTATTGGTCACTACACGACCTCTGTCGCCGTTGCTCTGAGTAATAGTATAGTATGTAATTACGCGCCCGGGTCCAGAGGTTATTACCCCGGCTGGCCAGCTGCTCCCCCCTCTCCACAGGCCAGAGCAATAATGCAATTTTGTGCATTCTGTTAGAGTCCCGAATTTCCACTGTATCTATTTCTTCATCCCTTGAGTATCTACACTGTGGAATTAGCTGCCTGCATTGCTTCCTTTCTCTCCAAACCCTCCTGTTATTTTACTTAAGACAATTACCGTACTTCAATATCATAAACTGTCCCGAGATAAAAACAATAAAAATTCAATTTAATTAATTTACATACAAAAGGTAACAAGGATTTCATGAAAAACTGCACACCAGCAAAAAATATAGAAAATTAGAAATAAAACGAAAATAAGTTAATTAAATACACAATTCGAAAAATTAAATAACGAGGTTTTTATTAGACCTTCAGACTTCTAAAATACCTAGATATAAATAAATTAATGATAACAGAGAAAAGTAGAGCAATAAAAATGTCAGGAAATCAAATTAAATAATAATTTTAGTCCCAAATTTTCGCCCACCCTAAAATATTATCAAACCATAAATATGTGCTTTATTACTGGCGCTTCTTTATGCGAAACTAACATTATTATTTAATTTAGTTGAATCAGAGTAGAGGGTCACTGAAATTGCCCGCCAAAAATTTAATTAAAGGCGCTTTAAGTGGCACGTGCTCGGGCCACTTGACTTTAATTTAAGCAAATCTAATTTATTTTTCGTAGTAGATGACATAGTCTAGGAGGAATCGGCGCATGAGTACCGAAAACTATTCCACATCAATTTTTTTAAACGATCCTTTTTAAATTTCCTCACTGATGATACTGACTGCCATATTGTTTAAACCGAAATTGTTTAAACAATTGCAAGGAATTGTTATTTCTTAATCGGACAATTTTTTTTCATATTCTTTTTTGACATACAATTAAAAAAGTTTCTATGACTTTTTACGATAAAGTTAATATTTTTGGAGATATTAATTTTTAAAAGTTCGAAAAATCTTAAATTTGGGTACTTTTAACCCATGAAAAATATATATTAAGAAAAAAAATAAAACATAAAAAATATATTTTTTTATTCTTTATACAATAGTTAATATTATCCTTAATTGAGATCTGAAAAAAAGTATTGTTTATACAGGTTTTTTGATTGTTTATTAAGCGCGCTCACAAGTATGCGTCCCTTACGATACTTAACACCGCGCCGCGCCGTCTCTCTGACTCATACACTGCCACTCTACTCTGTGTCCTGAATCATTATCACTTATCTTAAAAACTACTAAGTTTATCAAAATTGTTACAGAGAACAATGTTATTAATAATTTAATTATCTACAATTTAATTTATAAGTTTTTTTTTTCCTGAAATCAATTTTACAAAAGTTATTGGAGCTTTATTTTACTTGCAAGCGCACGTAATAAACAATCAAAAAACCTGTATAAACAATAAAGATTTTTCAAATCCCAATTAAGGATATTATTTCCTATTGTATAAAGAATAAAAAAATATATTCTTTATATTTTATTTTTTCTTTAATATATATTTTTCATGGGTCAAAAGTACCCAAATTTGAGATTTTTAGAACTTTTAAAAAATCATATCTCCAAAAATATTAACTCTATTGTAAAAAGTCATAGGACCTTTTTTATTTGTATTTTAAATAAAGAATTTAAAAAAAATTGTCCGGGTAAAAACTAACAATTCCTTGCAATTGTTTAAACAATTTCGGTTTAAACAACATGGCACCAGGTGGCGCCACGGCAACATGCATTGATATCATCAGTAGGGCAATTTAGAGAGTATCGTATAAAAAAATTGAGGTGGAATAGTTTTCGGTACTCATGCGCTGATTTCTCCCGGCAGGTCGCCAAAAAAAAAGGCAAAAAAAGTTTTAAAATGGGGATGGACATTTAATGGTTTTAAACGCTTTATTAACAATACTTTGAAAACATGTGTTGAAGTTTTCCGCCTCCACTGAGATGTGTGTTAGGAGCCATTCATTAATTACATAAGGATGATTTTGACGATTTTTAACCTCCCTCCCCCCATGTAAGGGCATGTAAGATTTCTCGAACCCCTCCCTCTTCAGACGTAAAATTCAATCTTTTTTTTTTCTTTAATGGCAACAGGCTCATCCGCCATTTAGCCACTCACAAAGTGTTTCTTAAAAAAAAGAAACCTTGTATTTTATTTTTTCTAATTATTTATCATACTAATAATAGAGGGTGAATACAAGCTAAACCTATTATATACCGGGTAGTGCGTCGCTGAGCGGAACATAGGAAATCCCATGTAAATTTTAAGGGGATCAATTATTGGCTCCCCTGTACATTTTACAGAAAAAATGTAAGATAACATCTTGAAGAGACCAATGTGACAAGCCCTCGTGCCAAGTTTCAAAAAATTTTAATAAGCGAATCTTGAATTATTCAATTAAATGTAATTGCAAAATTACCAAATTTTTGGTTCAGGTAAAACCAAACAGGCACCAGTAAAATGAATATTGTCCCTGACATGAGGAAAAGTGTCAATGAATCAGTGACAGTCGGTATTAAAAAAATATGAATTATTCAATCGACGAAAAAGTATCAATAATTAAGTGGCATTATGCGAGAAACAGTTTTAGATCAGTATCTGAAATGTTTTCAGTTTATTTCTCTACCAAGCCCATCCCGTCCATTTCAACTATTAAACGTATTGTCAGTAAGTTCGAGTCCACAGGCACCGTATTAAATAATTGTAAATGTTCAACCCAGGATATCGAAAATAGAGCCGAAGAAAGAGATCTTAATATTCTAGTTTAGTAAAACAAAATAGTTAGTACGAGGGTTCTTGGGCAAGAGGTAAATAAACATCATACAACGGTATTGAGCACTTCAAAAAAACACAAATGTTATTCGTATAAATTCGAAAAACATCAAGAGCTGTAGGAAGGAGATGAAGAGCGAAGAATGGCATTTTGTTTTGAAATGATGGAAAGAGCAAATAACGACAGGAATTTTTAAAGAAATATTTGTTTTACCGATGAATGTACATTCACGCTTAACTTTGAAAATATTCAGAATTGCCAGTATTGGAGCCAAGAACATGAATATCGCTTTGTTCATACTCGTACAATATTCCCAAAAAAACAAACGTATTCGTGGAATTATCGGACACCATATCATTGGACCCTTTTACTATAACCTGACAGCAGAAACCCTTATTTGGACTTTTTTCCCAAATAAATTTGGGCCCCCTTGGGGAAAGAATTTGGGGTTTTCGGGAAGATCAAATGATCTGGTACCAAATGGAGGGTTTCCCCCGCCCAAATGCCCGTATGGTTAAAGATTACCGGAAAAATGTTTTTAAAAGGCAATATTTTTGGGTTCCACGGTTCCCACCTTGATTTTTTACCGAATGACTTTTTTCTGGGGGCCCACTTAAAAAGTATCATTTTTTAAAAGTGTAAAATTTGGGAATCAAAACCCAGCTACAAACCTTTTTCGTTAAAAATTTTAAAATTAAAATTTCGCAATACCAACTTAGCAACGTTAAAATGAATTTTATATCGGTTGAAATATTGTTTAGCTGTTAATGGGGGTTGTTTAAACATTTGATTAATTAAGGTTTTTTTTAATTTTCCCCTTTTTTTTTTTAAAAGTTATTGTATTTTATTTTTTTTTTTTTCCACCCCCAGTAAAATTTTAATGAAAAAGTTTTAGTTTACCTTAACTTTTTCCAAATTTTCAAAGTTTTTTAAAACCGGGTTTTGGGGAAAAAAAACTCGAAAAAAAATTTAAATTAAAAAAAAACGTTTAAAAATTTGGTTTTTTTTTGAAAAAGGGAAAACCCCAGAATGGGGGGTTTTTTTTTGTTTTTTGGGAAAATAAAATTGAAAAAAAAATTTTTAATATTTTTTTTTCCCCCTTTTTTTTTGGTTTTTAAAAATTTTAAAATTTTATTTTAATTTTAAATTAAAATTAATTTTTAAATTTGGAATTGGGGAAATAAGTTAATTTTAATTTTTAAAAAAATTAAAAAAATTTTTTAAATTTTAAAAATTTGTTCCTTTTTAAATAAAAAAAAGGTTTAAAAAATAAAAAAATTTAAATGTTAAAAAGGGTTGGTTTTTCTTTAAACCCCCCCCTTCCAAATTTTGGTAAAAGGGGGTTTGGAAAAAAAAAGTTTTGTTTTGAAACGAAAAAAAAAAAAAAAATTTCCCTTGTTTTTGGCTGTCCGTCAGATTTGAAAAAACCTTTAACAAATTGTTTGCTGGTGGCTGGTGTCTGGTTTTACCTAAACCCGAAAATTTGGTAATTTTGCAATTACATTTAATTGAATAATTCAAGATTTTTTTAAATTAAATTTTTTTTTTTTTTAAAGTTAGCACGAGGGTTTGTCGGGATTGGTCTTTTCAAAAAGTTATCTTATTTTTTTTGTAAAATGTACGGGGGAGCCAAAAATTTAAACCCCCCTTAAAATTTACAGGGGATTTCCCCCCCCGCCCCGGCCCCCCCACCACCCGGTATAAGAAGGTATTCCAATCCTGCAATGCATGATTAGTCTAGTCGAAAAGTTGATTTCCAGCGAAAATTAGTTACAAGTCTCTTAAAAATATGGTTGATGGTTTAAACCATCCAAAATAGCATCTAGAAAAAGACGTATTTTGGATTTTTTCTGCAAAAAAAACGAATTTTTAATAACAAAAAACTGTAAAAAAAATAGCCGTCCAGCTTTTGGCAAAATCTTACAAAGTATAAGTGATAGCTTAAATATTATAAACGTTTCTGAAAGAGCAGGAAATTTCAGTAAAAAAGTTTTCGATTCCCAGAATTGTAGCTCCAATATTTATAATTTTAATTTAACGTTGAAAATCGGCTTTCGAGCGGCAATTCCGTAGTAGTTTTTAAATATTTTTTTTAATGCAATAAAATATTAAGAAAAAATTTTGAAAAAATTCTGGTGTTATCTAAAAACTTTAAAAAATATGATCCCGCGATAATAAAAGTTGTATCACCACTTTTCAAAAAGTTATACAATTGTTAACAAACAATTTTTTTGCGGGTCTCTGTTGTCATAAAGGCGGTATAAAAGTTGAAATAATTAATCTATACATTTTTTTTTCTTGGAGCCCTTTTTATAAATATACTCAACCATATGACATTATGAAAGTTTATAAAAAAAAAAAACATTTCATTAATTAACTTTTGATGTAAAAAAAATGAAAAATTTAAATAATGTTTCTTGAATGTTTTTTTTTTTTAATTTTAAGATATTTCTAATTTTATCTTCATGTTAGGCATTTTATAATTACCTTTAATTTTTTTCCTGCCATTTTTTATAAATTGCTTATAAACAAATGGATTAATTAAATAGTTTTGAAAAAAATGTTTCACCATATTGTAAGCGTAGGAAAATAATGATTTAAAAAAAATTAAAAACAATATTTTATTGTTTATAATCTTTTTTTTAAAATTTTTTTTTTATTAAAAAAATTAAAAAAATTTTTTTAATCAAAATTTATTTCTTAATATACTCAATAAAAAAAAATTTTTTTTTTAAAAAAATTATATCATTAACTTTTTGAGATTTTGCCAAAAGGATAAAAGTTGCACTATGTCTTGCTCTGTTGGGAGCTGCCAGAGAAGGAATTATACTGGAAAACTTTTCTGAGCAGAAGCCTTAAAATACCTATAGAATAGCGACAGATCCCTACAGCTCGACGGTGGGCAAGAAGAAGAAGCCTTTTATTGAGCGTGGGATCATTTATTAGACGAACGGCTCTTCTTTGAATGCAGTCCAGAATGCTAAGTGTTGTAGGGGACGCCATTCCTCAAACAAGAAAACAATATTCTTAAGAGAGTCTGATTTGGGATACATACATAGTATACAGATTTGAAAAAGAGAAATACTTTCTGGCTCGAAAGAGAAATCCAAGTTTTTTTGAAGTTACCAAGGTTATGGATGTAATGTGTTTGTGCCAGTTGAGGTAGTAACGCCGAACAATGGGGCCTTTTCATAACAATTTTTTTTTTGCGCATGCGTTAGTATCAGCCTTTTTTTTGTACTTTTTTTTTAAACAAGCATTTTAAAAGGGGCCCCGTAAAAACATAATAAAAATAAAAAAAAACTAAAAAAAATAAATTATTGCGGAAAGAAATACGAAAATAAAAAAAAAGGTTAATTACAAAAAATTTTTTTTTAATCGATTTTTAAATTTTTATATCAGTACAAAAAAGGGAAAGACGAAGCGATTTGTTATGGGTATGAAAAAATGATACACGCAAAAACATTTAATACAATACATATTATTTTATATAACAATATAACAATTGTATATATGTGGTACCAAATTTTGAATAAAATTTTAGATATTTTTTTTATAGTAAAGAAGTAATGATGCCAAACCCCTCAATCACTCATTTTTTTTTCCTTTTTTTGAGGACCCCCTCATTTGAGCCCCCTTTTTTAAATTTTCGAAAAATTTTGGGGGTTTTCCTGTATTATAAATCAGTGAAGCACCATAAAAGATTTTTTTTAGTAAATGTTTTAAAATTGGGGGGAAATATGCATTCCCAGCCATTGTCGATCAAAACAGTACGAAATTTTTTTAATTTTGCCGCTTTTTTCAACTTTGGGCTGCGCTTGCGCTTGTCACATGATAAAAGGCCTATTAAATTTTTTTTTTTCGGAAAAATCCAAAATACGTCTTTCTAGATGCCTTTCCCCGGGTCGTTTAAACCATAAAACCATATTTTCAGGAGACTTGTAATTTTGTAACTAATTTTCCGGGAAAAAACAACTTCTCGTTTAACTAGATGAAAAATATTAAAAGGGGGCCCCCCCACAATTTCAGGTACAGTAACTGGCCTCTAAAGTATTTTTATACTTATTTTTAAAATTGCGGGAGTTAGGATGAAAATGCTTTAAAGACCAATTAGTGTGCCAGACACAATCGAGGCGGCGCGGCACGATCGCTTGATACATTTTCCATCATGCATTGTAGGATCGGAATACCTTCTTATATATTATCTTAACCATTATTTTATTATGATCAATTCAGGAGTTTTTCGCATCGATGCACTAAAATTATTTTATTTATAATAATTATAATAGCCACAGGCGGTACAACATACTGTTGTGGTACTGAAAATCAAAAATGTGGTACTGTATATAACCGTATATAATATGTATTTATTAATCTAAATAGGTAAAGGTCAACAGATAAAAGTAACCTAACCTTTGGTTAAAGCTATAAGCTAAAGGTATCTTTGTAAATTAGTTTGAAAAAAATACATTTTCATAGTTTTTGTCATCTGTTTCGCAAAATGCATGTAAAAATTAAAATATCACAATTGTGAATGTCTTAAAATTGTTATTAGTATCATGCATAGCGTATACAAAATAAATTGTGTATTAAAATGTTTAAATATATACGATTTTAAATTTAAAACAAACTAGTAATTCTGGGTACAAAACCTATTAGTTATTCCAGGAAAATATACAATCTAGCGTCATTGCTAATCTAATTATTAAGTCAGCTGCACCTAATTGTAAGTTTAAAATTTTGTTAAACTTGCGTTGAGTAATCCCAAAAATCTCGTATAAAACTTTTGTTAAACTTCGTATAATAAATTTCACCATAATTCCCGTATAAATATTATATCATAAATAAACCATTTACAAAATATTTTCGTAGGATATAAATAAGCAACACAAAAGATACATAAAATTTATGATGAAAGATTTAATATTAGAAGGATCAGAAATAAGCATTAATCCAATAAAACGTCTCCTCAGGCCCATCTGTCTTACATTTAAATACTAATCAATGTTGTCACTAAAAAATAAGAAAATGTACAGGGTTTATTTTTTATGTTTAAAAATGTTTACAATTGCTCCAAATCGCTAATAATTTTATAAAACATGGTTCATATACCAAATATCTTATTCATACCAATTATTTAACAAAAGCGGTTAAAGACCCAACAGAAACTCATGTTACGACTAAAAATTAAGATATCCGACCCAAGTAATCAAAACTCATACGGTGAATTTATAAACTTTAAAATATACAGGGTATAAAAAGTATGATGCTCACGATTTTAATG
>JAHBCN010018853.1:17337-31054 GCA_019359885.1 Listronotus oregonensis
AAAAAAAATATTTTTGTATTATCAAAGCTTAAGATTTTTTGTTAAGATCAATATTTTTTTCTTTCTGATGCCAAATAGTCAGAGAAGTGAAAAAAAGGATATTAAAATTGACGCAATTTTTGGTACCAGTTTTAAAGGAGGGAAAGACACTACACCAATTTTTATTAAGATAGATTTTAGTCCAGATAAATTATAAGTACTGAATACAAAAATGACAATTTTTTAAAACTAAAGCTCTTATTGACAAATATCACAATGAACACAAAATAGTTGTGGAGAGACCATGTTGTCAACTTGTGTTTCAGACTTAGTCAGAAGGTATATGCAGTAAAAAAAGTTCACAGGCTGATCATTTGATGAGCTGCACCCGCAAAAACAATACCGAAAAAATAGAATTGGATAAATTAAATTTATTTAAACATTTTTCGTATATTCGAAAACAGGCTCTTAATTTACACACTCTCTTTTTCTTGCATTCTTAGATTCTCCAGTTCTATGGCTCATGAGTCACTGTACAAAAGAGGCAAGAACAGTTAAATTTTAATGAAAAGAAATAAGGTAACTGAATGTCAATAAAAGGTTGTATTTTTGTATATACAATATACAGGGTGATTCATGAGGAAATGTCAATACTTCTAGTACGTAGTCAGGGTCCAAAAATAAACATAAAAGTCTATACAAATAGGGGTCCGCAAGGCCTTTGTTTCCGAAATACAGGGTGTTAAAGTTTTTAATAAATGTTTCTATTTTTAAATAAAATCTATGATAATATAAATATTAAAGTACAAGTTGGTGTCCGTGGTTTTTTTGGTATGACAGATTCGAATCAAATTTTAGTACGGCTCTTACTTGTAGGGGGCGCCACCTACACTTCTTTTTTCTATTTTAAACAATCACAACTTTTTGGTACGGCCCTGTATTGGATTTTTAGGTAAATTAAATAATTGTTTTGTCATTTTTACGTCAGAAGGGTATACCTGTTAAAAGTTGATAAGAGCAACCGGTTTTAAGATATTTGGATTTAAAAAAATAACGACGCATCTGATTTTATTAAAACAAATTTTTTAAAAAATAAAACAAAATATATAATTAAACAATATGTATTTTAATTTTCAATAAAATTATTGTTTTTAAATTATGTTTAGTGAAACAAAAGCTAGGTTTTATAATTTTTAAAAATTCCACTTATTACTTCTAAGCACATGTCAGCTCTGTGGTAAACACCCTGTATTTCGGAAACGAAGGCCTTGCGGAGCCATATTTGTATAGACTTTTATGTTTACTTTTAGACTCTGACTACGTCCCTGAAGTATTGACATTTCCTCGTGAATCACCCTGTATTTTATTAGTTTTATGCTTACATATGTATCAGACAATAGCTAATAAATAATTAGGTGTTCAGCCAAATCGGGTAAAGTATACCAGAAATAGGATTAATAATGTGTTAAAGATCCTCGCTTTCTTATACACTTATTGACTCGTCTGGGCATTAATCTGATAATCGATATCCTTTTGGAGTATCTTTTTCAAGCTTACCTTAAACTCGTGTTTAATTGCTGCTAGAGTCTGAGGGACGTGCTAAAAATTTAACAATCTGCAACTGCAACCTAGGATGTACAACACTAATTTGGCCAAAGATAGATCAGGCAATCATGGGGGTCATACTAAGCCGTTAATGTGGTGTTAATATATGAAGTTTACGGTTAATCTGACCATATGTAGTCTGGCGATGCCTTGTTAAAAAAGATTAATTTGTGCTCAGCGATTTGTAATTCATCTAAATTTAATTTATTGATTTTTAATGGTTCTTATTTTGGTAATTTGTATTTTTCTGGTAGATGTTCGCAGCATTCATATGATACTTGTGGAATATACTGAGTCTGCGAAATATTCGACGTTTTCTTAAAATTCACGATGATTTTTGTAGCGCCAATGTAGCCAGTACATAAGGGTTGAAGTTCAACAAGACAATTTGCATCAATAAAGGTGGTTTGTGTTTGCTGTCCTTGGCATGAAATTGGTACTGGAAGTCGTTTTGTGGTTACAACTAACCATTTATTTTTCGAGAGGTACTGTACATTATAGTCATTGATATAAACAGTGTTTATTCGGCAATTATTTGAAATTGTATTTGTATTTTTTAATATTTGGACTTCGCATGGAGCTGAACCATCAATGGGATGAGGAACCAGGTTAAAACAAAGTTAAGTAGTGACATATAATTGTTTACATTCTTCTTTATTTTTTCACGTATGTAACAAAGGGCTTTTGATCGTCTTAATATATAAAAAAAATACTCTTGAATATACCGAAAGGCCATCATGTTACATCTAATAAAGACTAGCGATGTGATAAACATATCTCTTAATATCGAACTATGGATTACGCCTTTCACCATATCGCTTTCTTACCATTGCTCGATCATTATTCTACCCCAAAGAAAAATGAGATTCATCACTAACGAACACCTGGTTCCATTTCTAATACTACTCTGCATCATTGCAATAATGATGGTAAGAAAAAAGCCCAAAACTTCGCAATCGGCGATATACTTTGCGCACCCTAACTATCCTTCCGTGTTCTTGAACCCACTGATTCACCCGTGTCAAACTAAAGCAATCATCAAAAGACAAAAGTCTTAGTCGGCAATCTTGATACTCTGTTGTTCTTCTAAGACTCAAGATGGATATAAAGAATTATCTGTCCATCTGCCAATTTCTCAAATTAACACACCTCCCCCACGTAAGCTCACAATTCGCCCCTTTCAAAATGACCAAGCTAACGAATATAACCAAGTCTTGACACTTAAAGCATAGTATCTGTTGAAATAAAGTACTTGAAAACAAGCTTTTTTAATGTTTTTAATGTTTTTTTTAACATTTCTTTCGAATCTCTTAAGGGCATTTTCCCGGAGAGTTGGAAAGCTGCACGTGTGCAACCTGTCCCCAAAAAAGGCTGCAAAACTCTCCCTTCTAACTATCGACCTATGTCTTTTCTTTCTGTTATTTGCAAAGTAATGGAAAAATTCATTAATTCCCAAATCCTAAAGTATCTGAAAAAACACAAGATCTTACATGATAGACAGTATACATTCCGACACAGAAGATCCACAGCTAATCTTCTTTTCTTGGTCTCACACAACTGGAACAAGTCCCTTGAGTTTCTTGGTGAATCCCAGATCGTTGCTCTTGACATATTCAAAGCTTTCGATCAGGTCTGGCATGATGGGCTTCTTAAAAACTTCCTTTTTACGGTCTTCCACCTAAGAGTTGCTCTTGGCTCTCCAGTTTCCTTTCTAATCGACGTATAACAGTTATTGTAGATGGCCATTCTTCCAGCTTCTACGAAATTAATGCTGGGGTGCCCCAGGGCTCAGTGCTGGTACCCACGCTTTTTTTTCTACACATTAACGATCTTTTCTCTTCCACAATCAATCCCATTCATAGTTTTGCTGACGATAGTACCCTCCACTCTTGTATTCAATTTCTTAGGCCACCATGTAATTCTGATTTGGAAAACAAGCGCAGGTCAATGTAGATATCTCTTTCACAAGACCTCAAACTTATCTTGGATTGGGGCGCAAAAAATCTTGTTCAGTTTAATGCCTCGAAAACACAGTTATGTTCGCTGTCGCGAAAAAAGTCTGCCAATGCTCATCCGTTACATATAAGCGGCCAAGTTCTGCAGAACAAAGAGTCGTTTAATCTTGTTGGCGTTACTTTTGAGAATAACCTCAACTGACACAAACACATTATAGCATAGCCTCGGCAGCTTCAAAAAAGCTTAGATTCCTCTATTGAGCCAGAAATTATTTATCTTCTTCCAATCTGTATACTCTGTATGTATTCCAAATCAGACCCTTTTTAGAATATTGTTCTCATGTCTGGGGAATGGCGTCCCCTACAACACTGAGCATTCTGGACTTCATTCAAAGAAGAGTCGTTCGTCTTACTAATAATCCCACGCTCACAGACACGCTTCCTCTTCTTGTCCACCGTCGAGCTGTAGGAGATCTGTCGCTCTTCTATAGGTATTTTTACGGCTTCTGGTCAGAGGAGTTGGCCAGTATAATTCCTTCTCTGGCAGCTCCCAACAGAGCAACACGTAGTGCAACTTTTATGCATCCTTTTACAGTTCAGTTAGAAAGGCCCCGAACTTCCTGCTTTCTTCGTTTCTTAATCCCTAGAGTGTCAAGACTATGGAACCTGCTGTCCGCAAAAGTTTTTCCTTTTTCTCCCAATCTCCAAATATTGATGTCCCGTGTGAACAAACTCCCTCTCACCACACTTAAGACACCCACACCCACAGTACTCTAGTACTTAGGCATCAGCCTTCGTGGACTGTCCCAAAATAAAAAAAAATGTTAAACCACAAATGTCGGCAAAAATTCGTAATATTTTAGTTGTACGGGTCTAAAAACAGTCTAAAAATCGGCAAGAGAAGCCGTATATAGGGCTGAAAATTTTATATTTTTTTCTAGACTAAAAATCAGATATACTTGCAAAATATTATTAAAATAAGATTATTATTATTGCGTACCTGTTTTGTCACTCAGTTTATTTTGTTCATACTCGATATTTTAAGTCTCGCTACGAAACCTACAAAAATAAAATATAATTAAGCCTACAGTTTTTGTATTTGGCGTCAGTTAGTTCTGGTTAGGTTTCTTTACACAGTATTTTTCCATGTATTGAAGCGAAAAAATAAATAAATGTTTTAAACACGCTCTATAAACTTTTATAGAGGCCGTTGAAAAGCGTGCATCTAATTATTTTGGGTCCCGGTTTTCATCTTCATCCAAAATTAAACCTTCTGATAGCAACAGCTAAAAGTAATTGTGTCTTTATTAGAAATCTTGGGAATTTTCACGGTAAAAATTTATTTTCGGTACGTAAAAGTCTAGCCAAAAAATTTATTTTAAAATAGCAAATGGATGTACAGTATATGTATATATTTTTATTGGCTTTTTACCAAATTTATTTAAAGATTGAATAATATGTAATATAAATGTAGTGAAGAAGAAAAATTAATTTTGGTGGAAACCCGTTTGATGTCAAATATGCAGGGGCAATTTAAAAATGTTTAATGCAAATATCTCAAAAAATAAGAGAACAGAAAAATTGAAATTTGGGCAGTTGTTATTTAAATTGCAAGGGAACAAAACTATACTTCAGTCAAGGGGCCCACTATGCACCTCACGCCATAACTTGTAACCGGTTTTGGAACAATTACAAAACAGGTTATCATTTTCTTCGGCTTAGCTGTTCGATGCGCAGAGCAGATTTGTCGTAAGTAAGAATTTGATTTCTAAAGATAAAAGATTAGGCGCCTGTTATGATATACCCTATACGGAAGCTCAGACAGTTATTTATGTTATAAAATAGCCAAGGACAGAAAGTTTCAAATATTTCCTTTCAATGCATATGTATCTATGGCTTCTACATCTTTTAAGTCTCAAGTTTTAGAATATTGTATTGTAGATTTACATATACAGTCAAATTTTTACAAAAATATTAAGTTATTGGTGCTAGAAGAGCTATGCGCAAATATGATTATTGGTCACGATGTACTCAGTCAACATCTGGATTGGAGGTCAGGTTTGGTGGTAAAAGGTCAACTTTAACAATTTGTAGCCTAGCAATGGCCAACATAGAACCTGTTTCGTTGTTTTCGAACCTTACCGCAAATTGTAAGCCAATCGCAGTCATTTGACTTGACTGACACGTCGGTATACAGCTGCAGACTCGAAGTTTATAGAACAAGAAATTCACAAGCTATTAAAGAAGATTATTGAATTAAGTGACTCTCCATGGCGCGCACAGGCCTTAGTAACTACCAGCGAAAATCATAAGAAGCCAATGGTGATTGACTATTTACAGACAATTAATAAATTCAGACTTCTGGATGCATATCCACTTCCTAGAATGGAAGATATTGTTCATCGAGTCGCTCAGTATGAAGGATTTTCCATTATTGATCTTCGTAGTGCTTACCATCAGATTCCTATTAGGGAGAATGAAAAGAAATTTACTGCTTTTGAAGCTTGTGGCAGACTTTATCAGTTTAGAAGAATTCCATTTGGGGTCACTAATGGTGTCGCATCTTTCCAACGAACAGTTGATAATATTATTAGAAACGAAGGTTTGCAAGACACATTTGCATATTTGGACGATGTTACGATTTGTGGGGTAAATCAGTCGCATCATGATAAAAATTTGAAACTCTTTATGGATACCGTTACAAAATATAACTTAACTCTAAACCAAGAAAAATGTATCATTTCTTCAAACGTTATAAATCTCCTTGGGAATACTATTACTAAGAAAACAATCCGACCAGACCCTGATCGATTACGACCACTTTTGGAACTACCATGTCCAAATAATTTTAGTTCTCTTAGCCGTGTACTAGGAATGTTTGCTCACTATTCAAAATGGGTGCCAAAATTTTCTGAGAAAATCCAACCACTAGTTCACTGTAATAATTTTCCATTGTCTGAAGAGGCTATTCTGGCTTTTAAAAATTTGAAAGAAGATATAGCCAATGCTGTTGGCGATCACGCCATGTTCGCAGTAGAAACAGATGCTTCAGAGTTCGCCATTGGTGCGCAACTTTCTCAGCTTGGAAGGCAAGTAGCATTTTTCTCACGTACTCTTTCTAAAACAGAGCAAAATCATTCATCAGTAGAGAAAGAAGCTTACGCAATTGTGGAAGCATTGAGAAAATGGAGACATTTTCTTGTAACAAAGCATTTCAGACTCATAACTGATCTGTGGCATTTATGTTCGACACTAAAAACCATGGCAAAATTAAAAATGAAAAGATTTTAAGATGGCGTTTGGAGTTATCATGTTACCATTATGACATCATTTATAGACCTGGAAATAAAAACAATGTAGCTGATACCCTGTCGAGGATTTGTTCAGCAACACAGAACATCAAAGCTCTTTATCATTGGGTCCGTTGTAAAAATTTACCATTTTCTATTGAAGATGTTCGAAAAGTAACAGCATCATGTCCTATATGCGCAGAATTAAAGCCAAAATTTTACAAGAATCAAGGTGTTCTCATAAAATCGACATCACCTTTTGAAAGGCTGAATATTGACTTTAAAGGTGCAGTCCCATCTTTAACAAATAATCACTACATTGATGAATTTTCAAGATTTCCGTTTGCATTTCCATGTTCTGACATGACTTCAGCAACTGTAATAAAATGTCTAGGTCAGCTATTTGCAATTTTTGGCATGCCATCATACATACACTCTGACCGGGGAATATCACTTATCTCTCAAGAATTAAAGTCATTTTTAGATTTTCATGGTATAGCAACTAGTCGCACAACAGCATACAATCCGCAAGGAAACGGTCAGTGTGAAAGATACAATGGTATCATATGGAAAACAATCCAGCTTGCTTTGAAATCTAAGAACCTCAAAACAACTCAGTGGGAACTAGTTTTACAAGATGATCTTCATTCTATAAGATCTTTGTTGTGTACTGCTACCAACTGCACCCCTCCCGAAAGAATGTTCAACCACTCGCGTCGATCTACCAATGTCTGTTCAATACCTACTTGGCTTTCCATCTCTGGACCAGTTTTTTACAGAAGAAACGTTAGAAATAGCAAATATGAACCTCTCGTAGAAGAGGTTGAGTTATTACAGTCCAATTCCGACTATGCTCACGTACGTCTGCCAAATGGAACGGAGACTACCGTCTCTACTCGACATTTAGCCCCGCGTGGAGATATGGCATTGAGTCAAAACTCCCTTGACTATTAAATTCATAAACACTCAGTTAACATAAACAATTTTTTTATTGCTTACTACACTATATTTACAAATCAACCCAAACCAGTTTTAATTCACGCAATTTATACCTTTAATATCCGGTTGCATCAAAAGTATCTTAAGTAGATCTTTATTAAGAAGCTCTTAAAATTAAGGGTAACTTAATTTTTTTTCGCTTTCACCATTAGATTTTTATTGCAACTTAACTAAGAGTACTTAGAAAGGCGGCAACGTTGCATCGTTCTTCTTTTTTATTGTTGGCCTTTACAATGCGAATAATCAGAATTAACTGATATTAGATCTTTCTTTTTCTAGCTTGTGTGTGATTAAATGATAGCAGTAATCTGACTTGAATCTTCGTAAATAATTAAAACATTTTTTTTTATATTATAGACATTACAATACAAAATTGGTCGTTATTTTGTGATTTTTTGTTGTAAAATTTAAAACAATATGAAAAAGAAAGATAAGGGCACCTTTCTTTACGGCCATTGAAAGGTAACAATTATTGTCAATAATTATGAGATATAAACACTTAATTGAAAAAAAAACTTTTATTATTTTATGTGAACAAATTTAAGTATTTCTAATTTACAAGTAAATATTTAAAATTTAAAGGCTAATACAAACTTGTCATATTTAAACTGATTTGCTCAAGTAAGATGAGCACTGTTGGCTTTGTTAATTTGAACCTTTTGAAAAATGTAAGATTATCCATCTCGTCAAAACGGTTTCTTTTAAAAATAACAGAGCAATGTCCAAAAAAATAAAAAAAGGTAAATAAACCTAAAAAATGCCATAAGTAATTTAAACCCACTGTTATTACATTCGTCTTGGAAATCTATTTAACATCGCATTTATAATATCACAATCTAAACCACCATTGTTTAAAAACTCCGTTTTTGCATAATTTTTACCAAATTAATTATTTGAAACAACAAACAAAAAATAAATAAACAAAATATTTATCAAATGTCAACTTCAAATTACTTAAGGGATCATTAAGTACAGAAAATCCTAAACTTAAAGTTAAGGGACCATTAAGGACCAATTTCAGCTGGTGCAAAAAACATTTAAAACTTAAGAGGGCAGTCAATGCTTAAGAACAGCTTAAATGTCGCAAAAAGTGTTGGTATAACCGGCCATAAGAACTAAATTTGATGACCAAGAGATTAGCGTTGAAGAGAGGTTTAACCTTTTCTTGTCCACGCTGGAGGAGGCATACCTGCAGTCTTTCCCGGAGAGAACATATTCTGTTCGAGACGTATGAGAGACACGTTGAATTTTTTGAATGAAGTATGTAAAAAATATAATAGAATGACTGATAAGATTGAGTTTAAGAATTTTAAAAATAGGTATAAGGCTGCTATTGTAAAAGCCAAAAGAGATTCAAATGATGAGGCAATAAGGAGCTCCACAAACCCTGCAAAAAGCATGTGGAGGATTATAAACATCAAACGTGGTAATAAAAATAAACATAAAAATACTTGTGAAATACCAGCTCAAAGATTTAATGACTTTTTTACAAGCATAGCCACTAATCTATTAAAAGACCTTCCCGACAGTGGCACAGCCTTCTGCTCCAACCCTGAACAAAAAAACGATGCTTCTTGTGAAAAATTTTATTTTACAGAAGTAAGCTATAACAGCATACGAGATATTATTGACCAACTAAAAAATAAAAGAAGTGCAGACATCTACGGTCTGAATGTCACCATTATAAAATCCATAAAAAATCTAATCATAAGCCCTCTTACCAAGCTTATTAATATCTGCATCCGAGAAAACACTTTTCCTGATGTTTTGAAAATGGCCTTAGTAACACCAATTTTTAAAAAGGGTGACATTAACCTCGTTAATAACTACCGGCCCATCTCCTTACTGCCAATTATATCAAAAATATTTGAGAAAGCTTTAGCTATCCAAATGATTCACTTTTTTGAGACAAACAATATCTTCTCAAATTGTCAGTATGGTTTTAGGCAAGGGAAAAATACAATTAATGCTATTTTAGATTTTCTGGGTAGCGTAATGGATGGATTTGAAAACCAGCAATATTTCCTGCTTTGTTTTGCGACCTGAGCAAAGCGTTTGACTGCGTCTCGCATGATCTTTTGCTGATTAAACTAAAATATTATAATTTTGGTGAAAACAGTGGTAAATTAATTCAATCTTATTTGCGCTACCAGGCTGTTAGGGTGAATGGTGTGCTATCAGATCCGGAAAAATTGGAAATAGGTGTCCCACAGGGATCAATCCTGGGCCCTATTCTATTCCTAATTTCTATAAATGATTTACCTCTTAACCAGCATGTAGGCAATGTGTGCTTTTTGCGGATGACACAACTCTCTACACGGTTGGGGAATCTGAGCAAATGATGAAGATTTGATAATGGTTCTTGTCCAACAGACTCATACTTAACCAGGATAAAACTCAGAAATTAATGTTTACACTGAGACACATTGATCATGACCCACCAACGTCATCTGTTAAGTTCCTGGGAATCTGCTTGGACACTAAATTGAAATGGGATGTACATGTGGAGAGTGTGTGCATGAGGCTAGGAAGTAGTGTATTTGTGATACGCAACTTGTGTGGATGTGTTTCGGGTGAGACTATGACAACAGCCTATCACGCGTTTTTTTATAGTGTCATGACTTATGAAGTGATCGCATGGGGACACTGGTCCAATGCCCTTAGGGTATTTGGATTGCAATGAAGAGCTATACGAATAATAGCAGGTCTAGGGTACCGGGATGATTGCAGTGGTGCCTTCGTCAACTTAGGAATACTTACTTTTCCTTGTGCTTATATCCTAGAAAATTTAGTTTACATAAAGCAGAAGAACGGTTTGCCAACCTATGGGGATATACATAATCATGACACATTATGTGCCTACCCACTGTCGGCTAACAAAATGTCAGAGCAGGCCTGAGCACATGGCGATAAAGTTGTCTTCTCCAGAAATTTAAAAAGAAAATAAAAACGTTTTTAATAAAAAATGCCTTCTACAGCACAGAGCAATATTTTAAATATGATTTTAATATGTTTCCAGTGTGATGTCTCTCTGTTCTTTGTTCTTTCTGTCCTTAACTGTAATTTTATTGATATACTTCACATTGTTTTGAAAGATATTTTGGATATATTTTGGATCGTATGTTTTAATTAATGCATATTTCATATGTTTGTCTTAAATGGTTTTTCTTTTAAAAAAATTGTAATTACCTATTTATTATTTTAATATTTGTATACCTATTTGACAAACTCTTATTTTTATTGACGAATGTACGGAATGATTTTGTATGTACATAATAAATTTGATTTGATTTGATTTAAATTTAATTTAATGCAAATAACAGTCTCAAAAAAATGTTTTTAAGAAAACTATTTACCTGAACCTTTCTGACGCCATTGCTAGCATTATCATTAAATAAAGCAACGTAATTTTGTTTTAAAGAAAAACGCTTAATATTGCATACTTGGTCAAGCATATAATATAATATTATATAGCGCAAATTACACCCATCCTTTAAAAAATAAAAGATAAACCGTCAGATCAGAAATGGTTCTTTACAATTTCCAATATTAATTACTGGATACATACATTATTGCCAATGACAAACATTTACTATAATGGAGAAAATTATCCTTCTGTAATAATAAAAGATACCTATTTAATTGAAGCTAAAAACACTTGCAATTTTAAACATTAATTAAGTTTGATAATTAAACAAACTATGGCGTGCTTAGTTTTGAAATCCATCGTAAATTTAAATAAAAAAAGGAAAGGTAGATACAATCTTTTATTAACATCATTCGAAGGAAATGGCTGTTCGATGATGTATATACTGCAGGAGCCAAACTTCGTTTTGTCACAGTAACGGCGTGTCACGTGATCAATGTTTAAACCAAAACCGTAATAAAAGAAAACGAGTTATAGGCTTTTAGTAGCAAGAAAACTTCATCGGCTTTGACAAAGGACAAAACCAGTGCACATCGCTGATTGGAGAATTCTCACACTAACAATCGAGAACAACCAACAATAATTTATTGTAGCACGCCAGGCAAACATAAAAAAAGAAAAACAGTAAAAAACTACAGAAACATGTTCAAGGCACAAAACGTGATTTTGCCAAGCAGGTTAAAACAGCCAAAACACTTATTTTCCCTTCGGTACCGTGTTTGCTCAAGGAAACGAGAATCTACCCACCGATTTGCTGGCCCAAATAAAATCGATAATATGATCAAAGAAAAATTTCTTTCAAACGTGGCAACACAGCGAGCAGAGTGATCAGGGAATATCACCGAGACATTAACATTGAAGCCATCAGCCAGCGTTGACACAATTATCACTATATAAAAGAAAACCCCAGGAAAAAAATTAACGATGAATTAATCTCTATTGAAGAATTAATTAGCAAGAGTTAATAATTATTAAATCCATAAAACTTGTATTTTAAAGAAAATTAACAAGAAAAGGCAACTTGCAGCTACGAACGCTACAAAATTAAAAATTTCAATCGACATTTCCCCTTTGGCAATACCTTAAATCCAAAGTTTTATTACGTATTGTCGACCAACAGAACTTTTTTTACTTAACACAGAAGTTTAAAAAACATAATTAGTCTAGGAGGCACTATTCCACCTCAATTTTTTTATATACGATCCTCTTTAAATTGCCCTACTGATGATATAAATGCATGTTGCTATGGCGCCACCTGGTGCCATATTGTTTAAACCGAAATTGTTTAAACAATTGCAAGAAATTGTTATATTTTAACTGGACAATTTTTATTCATATTCTTTATTGAAATGCAAATTAAAAAGTCTCATTACTTTTAACGATAAAGTTAATATTTTTGGAGATATGAGTTTTTTAAAGTTCTAAAAATCTCACATTTGAGTAATTTGACCCATAAAAGATATATATTTAAAAAAATATATATAAAATATATATTTTTTTATTCTTTATACAATAGTTAATAATATCCTTAAATGAGATTTGAATACATATTGAGGTGGAATAGTTTTCGGTACTCATACGCCGATTTCTCCTAGACTAAACGTACATTATTAAAATACTATTTTATTTGATAAAATGCCCAAAGTGCATTCTATATTATTGCGACATTATGAAACACTTCTCTTGAAATTTGATATTAATAGGATTTATTGCGTATCGGTTTTCTACAAATTATGTTTTATTTAAATGTTCTGAACTGTAAATTGAAATGTTAAAGGAATGATAGAAATGTTATATGTTTAAATTATTATGCTTTAGAGTGTAAAAAACACGAATACATAAATATTTATTTATTATACCTATAAAAATTGTCACTTGGGTTAGGTTGTACGGCGAAGTCAAAAACTGTCTAATTGAAATACTGCATCTGAATTGATATTTCAGATTTTCACGTAATCAGACATGATTTAGCGTTTGTTTAAAGTGTTCATTAACAAATTATTAAATCATTGTGCATTAAGAACTGCTGCAGCTTTGAGCGAAATAAATACTGAAAAAATATAGTGATACTTATCTAAAACAACTAAATCTCAAATTTAAGAAAACAGGAGGACTTATAAAAATCAGCGAATCCGCATAATAACAGACAGCCAGGCGTCACTAGGGTACTAGCAAATCCCAAGGTAACGTCCAAGCTGACATGGAAATGCCAAAAAAAAACTGGGAAAACGCAACAGAGTAACTCTCCTGTGGATAACAGGACATTCGGAATTAGAAGGCAACGAAAAAGCGAATGAGCTAGCAAGACATGGATCATCCACACTATACTTTGGACCAAAACCTGCCCTTGGAGTGACAAAAACCACAGCACGAGGGCAAACCAGGAAATGAATCAGAAACAAATACGAGGAATACAACTAAATCTCAAATTTAAGTAAACAGGCTCAGTGGTAAACAAGAAA